>OVAN01003187.1:0-30104 GCA_900406275.1 Anastatica hierochuntica
TTTCCTCGCAAATTTCTCTCGCAAATTGCGTGTTTTCTTGTAGTGTAAGAGGTAGAACATACAAATTTAAAATAAATTTTGAAATTGGAATTAAACTTGCAAGCTACATCCTTCTAGCAAACTAGCCTAAACCGCTTGATCATTACCATTGAAAAATATGGATAACACATCGAAATCAAACCGTGTAGTATTTAACATTTTCACTAAATTCATATTGGATATTCCATCGGATTTCTCTTCCATACAAAAAATGAAATAAAATTGAGCTGGTATATTCATTAGCACTTAATATTTTGCTCAAAGGTTTATAAGCAGTCCGTACATATATTTTTATACGCGTAAAATATTAATTACGATTGATCTAATAAACTTTCTACTATTTTTAACCATAAACTTATCTTTACGCGCATATATTTCTACTTTTTTATCGTTGGTCAAGAGGTTCAGAGTTCGTAGGTCTCTAATCCCTTTAGGATGAAATTAGACCAAATAAAATATTTGCATTTGACGAACCAACACCTCACAACGCAACTTCAATTCAAGAACTCCTCTTTAATTCAATTTTTTTTCATTAGACCAACACTTCATTGGTGCTTAGGTTCATTTTTACCTAATGTTTATGTAGATATATATATAGAGAAAACCAAACAAGTAGATAAACAAAAAAAAAAAGACAAATTGCTCAATTTTTGATGGAATTTTCAAAAACTCCATAGATTGAATAGATCTTTTTGACACTTTTCAATGAAATATGTTCCGTGCGGTTTAAATTCCAAGGCAAACGACTTGGCTAGTTTAACTAGACAATATCTATTTTAACCAAAAAAAAACTAAACAATATCTAGATTTTTTTTTGTTTTTTGTTAGTTGTTCACACACCAGTAATACAATAGCCGTTTCATTTCGTGTTCTTTTTTTTTAAAAAAAAAACTATTGTGGTAGAGAGAGAGAGTTTCAAGTTTTCAACGCCCTCTCTTATCATCCGTACATATCTTCAAGTCTCCTCACAATATCTCATTATATATAAGTACAAACTTTCTACTCATTATAACACGCATCTTCATAACCTCAACCTCTCTCTCTCTCCTCTCTCTATTACCTCTTCTCTCAACTTTTGTGTGTGTCAATAAACTTATATGCACATACACATAAGAAGATATGATGGATTACGAGCAGATGAATCAGATGACAATGACAACAACATCGATGATAAAGGGTTTCAATAAATTGGGACAAATCAATACTCCACAGAAGAAACTTATGAGGAGAAGTGTGACGGCCATTGACGGTGGTGCAGCGGCGGCGGCAGCTAAAGAAGGAGATCGCCGGCAGAATATCGAGACTCTTGATCTTAGTGGCATGTCTTTGGCTTCTCTCTCGGCTTCTTCTATCAACTTAGCTTCAATCTCCAAACTTGATCTCTCCAACAACAATATTCAGGTCTATATTTTATTATACAAGTTAATATTCTTGTGCAATTTGATTTTTTTTATTAATGGTAAATAAATATAAAAAAGCTTTTTTTTTCTTTCTTTATGGATATAACTATTTTTAGTACTATTCAAAAAGAAAACTATAAATCTAACAATTTTGACCAAAAGGGAAAAAAAAGGCCTACAACAAATCCAAATATATAAATAAATCCTTTTATTACGTTAACAAAAGATATCTTTTTCTTTATTACGAATTTACTAAGTAGTATTTCGAAAAAGTCTTGTTTTCACAAAGGTTTTGAAAAGGTGACATTTTCATAATAGTATATTTTAAAAGATTGTATACTTATATAGTTCTTAAGTTTATGTGGGAGTATATACTAGGAGAGTCGATATTTTTTTTTGGGTCCTAACTGGAGAAATTGTTCTCTAGTTAAATGAATTTAATATAAAGTTGTTGGCTCTGATTAAATTATAAAATATAGTCACTACTAACAAATAATGAAATATATAAGCAAGGAAAGTTCCTCACGCATGTGCTTATATGCATGATTCATTCGAGATGAAAGGAAGAAATTTCCTAAATTATTGAGAAAAAAATTCTTCATCTTGATGTTTTTTACAATAACATATTATGTAATCTGTATTTTTTTAAAATTTCCTGTTTTCCGGAATAAAATGTTAACTAGATGAAATATATATTATGTAACAAGACAAAAACGGTTACGTATATTAAACAAAATATTACAAAAGTTGGCAAAAAAAAAAACTAAAATTTGTCAAAAATTTAAAAGCATATTCGCTTGGCACACTATTTTTTTTGTTGTTGGTCAAACTCGAACTTAAAAAGCATATTCGTTTTTCTTTACTTGAACATCTGGATGCATAAAAGCAATTAAACACACAAGTGTTCGTGTGTTCCATTGCATAGCAGTTATATATATAGCACTGACTATTTCATAAATATGAGTTGATTTTAACATTTACTTCCCCCTTTGACTCTCTGCTATATTATTGTATAACTAATCACATCATTTTTGTTTACTGATTGCACCTTTAGTTTTAGTAGGTAAGAGGAAGACATATTGTATTAGTATATTGGCTTTGAATAATGCATAAAGTGTGGTTCTAACGTAGTTAATGCATAAATATACGTTTGCGAAACCCTGGTCCATTCGTAAAAACTCCTCTATTAAAAAAAAATCACGGGTTGAAATTTTGTTTGGAAGAGTTGGCGAGTATCTTATCTGATTTGACCTTGTCCAGAAAAGATTAGAGGTCCACGGGTCTTTATGATTATGCATGGATGCACCATATAGATGATCATGCATGTTTTTTAAAAAGGCACAAACGAATAAATATAATTCGCCCGTGTAAAATTACGACCTTCAAATTTTTGAACATGTTTTGGATTATATTTATGCCTTTTTTTTTAAAATATGCAAGATCATGCATGTTTTAAAAAAAGGCACAAACGAATAAATATAATTCGCCCGTGTAAATTTATCATAATTTTTGAACATATTTTTGATTGAATGGTTATATATAAGTAAAGGATTGTGTCATTTGATTACAATTCTAGTAAATTTATTATCACTCATTTTTTTTTATTGAATTTATGACGCAGAACATTCCGGAATCTATAGTAGCAAGGATGTTAAATTTGAGTTCATTGGATTTGCACTCAAACCAACTCAAAACTCTTCCCAACTCCATTGGATGTCTTTCAAAGCTTAAGTTTCTTAATGTCTCCGGAAACTATCTCCAATTTCTCCCCAAAACTATCGAAGATTGCAGGTAAACCCCTCCTAATAATTCGCATCCAAAACTCTTACGTAACAATCTACATTCCAAGTAATATACCAAAACACGAAACGCGAACGAAAAACACAGATCTTTGGAAGAGCTAAACGCCAACTTCAACGAGCTAACAATGCTCCCGGACACTATAGGCTTCGAGCTAAGCAATCTGACAAAGCTTTCCGTCAATTCGAACAAGCTTGTCCTATTACCAAACTCCGTTAGCTACTTGACGTCGCTTCGGGTGCTCGATGCGAGGCTTAACTGCCTCGTATCGCTCCCCGAGGATCTAGAGAACCTAGTGAACCTTCAAGTCCTTAATGTTAGCCAAAACTTCCAGCACTTGAAGGCGTTACCTTACTCCGTTGGGTTGTTGATATCTCTCGTGGAGCTTGACGTTAGCTATAACGGACTTACGGTCTTGCCGGACTCCGTCGGGTGTCTCCGCCGGATTCAGAAGCTTTCCCTCCAGGGTAATCCCCTCGTCTCCCCGCCTTTGGAAGTGGTACGTGCATTTTTTTTCATTTAATTTGTTCTATAATGGAGTATAATATATATAACTTCTTTTATAAATAATTTTATAAACTAGGTAAATATCATAACTAGTAGAAACATAATCAAATGCATTAACAAACAAAAAAAAACTGAATACCAATAATCAATATAAATATCATATCTTATGACGCTTAAAAAACATAACTTGTGTCAAACGCATTCCTGATGTGTGTGTTATTATAGTAAGCAACTAAAATATTCTAAATTTGTTAGTTAATACTCTCTTTGTTTAGTAAAATGTTTCGTTTTAACATTTTTCACATAAATTAAGAATACAGTCGACAAGATTTTGTTGACTTTCATTAATGCACTAACAAAATTTTCTCAGTTCCCTTAATACATTAAAACAGGGAGTTAAAGATTTCGACGAAAAAAAAAACGATAAATTTATTTATAAATTTGCATTGGAAAATGTAAAATGGACATCTTTTGCAAAACGAAACTAAAATGTTAAAAACGACTTTGCGAAACAGAGGGAATAATAATCTATATCTTTTATAGGAATAGTATCTAAGTTTTATGATATTAATTTAAAACTTGACGATGGGTTGCAACAGGTGGAACAAGGAGTGGAAGCAGTGAAGCAGTACATGAGCGAGAAGATGACTGATTCTTATAACAAAAACCCCAACAAGAAAAAGCCGTGGGGCATTGGCAAGCTGGTCAAGTACACGACTTTTCACGGTCTGAGCTCTTCTCCGGGGAGGAGAAACAGCTGTGACCGCCGTGAAGAGGAGAGAGAAGGCTTCATCAACGTCTCTGATTACCGCCAAATAGACGGAATCGCCTCACCGCGACACGTGTCACTCTTCAACGCACGACGACTTCTGTCTCCAATCTCAACGTACTTCTCTCCTCCTAGGAGCCCTAGGAGTCATAGGTAGTGGCTATGTCTTTTAATCTTATACATAAATAAGATTACAAAACCATTTTCACAGTTACATCCATGTAGTGTTTTATTAAGTGTTGTTTGTACGTTGTTATCTGCATGCATGCCGTGAGGGTTAAAATCTTATTTTTGTGTATAAGTTTTTTTTTTGTTTGTATCATAGACTTTTGGCTCTTTTTTTTTATTTCGTTGTATTTTAGTTCAATTTTGTTGAACATACTTGTAAGTTATGAATGTATTTGTAGTTTGGTTCATTCATGTATGAATGTGTGATCGCATTTTGAAAATATCATATAGATTATATATTCGGTTAAATTAAGTTATAAGAGCTTTTATCAACGCAATAGGAAAAAAACATTTATTTTATTTTTCTGTTCTGTGCACACAAACTTGTAGATTGTGAGAAGAAAATGATACAGAGATTGAGAAATGATGAGAGGTATAATATCTTTATATTTAGGGTTTTATTATGTGAATGTACAGACAAATATTTTTTAAGTCCCTTTCTCTACTCCTTTGATAAGCATGGGACTTTCATTGTATATCTCAACGAGTATGTCGTGTAAGTAAAGAAGAACCCACATTAGAAACACTTGAAAACAATAATCACCAGTAGCAAGAGGGAGAATCCCATTGCCTGCAACACACATTATTAGATTTCAATCACCATTTACTCCAAGACTAGTAGTACAATGAAGAGAGAAAGAGAGTTCTTACAGTAATTGCGGAAGCAGCAAGGCCAGCTCTTTCTCTGGGATCTTTGCGGTAGTAGTTTCCGAAATAGAGAAATGTCGCATAGTACCACAAGAAAGGGAACACGAAGCCAAGAAGGAAGCTGTAAACAGGAGAGATTGGAGGTGAATCAAATTGGATATAGTGAAGCTGCTTACACGGGAAAAAAAACTTTACTTACGAGAACCATCCGATTCCACAACCAAAGCATGGAAGAGGTTTGTCAAACGTTCCATTTTCCACATCGTCCACGTCTTTCACAAGCGTATATCTTCCTTTCCCGCAAACCATAGCATCTGTTATGCAAAGCCAATGTCTTTTGGTTAATGGAGAATGTGCAACAAATAAAATCGCAGGAGTTCCACACATGAACAGACTAAATGATAAGTCTTGAAGAAACCATTTAGAAAGGGCTACTGACGAATGCCGATGGTACCTTTTAGTGCAGAGTAATATTTAGCAGCCGGTCTCACGAGACTGGAATGCTTATCAGCCATGGATTTTACCAAACCCGTACTTCCATCTCCACGCTCTTTTGCAGCTGCAAATCAATATCCAAAAAAAGATGAAAAACTTATGAAATCATTTGCGACAGTCAATGATATCTCATCTCACTGCCATGTCCTAAAATCACAAATCATGATCTTTTGACTGATTGTGAACAATCACTTACAGCCACACTAAACTACTCTGTTCCAAAACTTGGATGATAATTCTATGATTCTCTATTCTACTAACAAGAACTACCAAAAACGCATCGCTTATGATGACAAATCTGATCACAGGACATAAAGAGAATGCTTACTTTCCGCCATAAGTATTTCAGTAGAAGAGCGTTGATGAAACAGCAAGCTCTTACCAAATAGATCTTCAAATCGCCTGCAATAAAACACCCAACAGTATAAACTCCAGAAAGTAAAACCTTAAGAGAGTGGATTCAAATCGATTGAAAACCCTAGAAGCAATCAAACCCACACGAAACTCAAATCAACGAAACAGAACCATGGAAGAACACACAGAGTCCGGATCAGATTATTCTCCTTCAATCTAATACAAAAAAATCAGTTCCCAAATCTACTCGTAGCACTAGAAATCAAAGCAGTTGAATGATTCGGCGTTCAATAACAAGCCAGAGATCGCTCCAGATGAAAAAGCAAACTCACCAAAGAGAAGGTAGAGATTGGTTGAAAGAGAAGAGGAGGAGATGAATCTCGAATCAAGGAGGAGAGACGTCGTCGTCGTCTTTGTTCTTACTTTCGTTTGCTTCTTCTTCAACTTCTTTCAAGCGTTAAATGCGCAGAGAAAGCGGAAGAGAAAAATCAAGACTTTGGTCAACGTTTGCTCCTAAAATAAACTGGTCTTTTTTTTTTCGGCACAAGATATATTTACTCTAATTCATAATTATTTATACATATTTCATGCGGAGATTTTTTGTGTTACCCAAAAAAATTTCAAGTCTGGATTTATAATCATTTTAATTTTAATTTACCGTCCATGATCGTAAAAATTATGATGTATTAGAAAACTAAAATACTCGTTGTTTAAGAATTTAACAAAAATTCCAATATTGTTACATATAGTAATTGTGGGTATTTTCTTAAATACAGAAAATAGAACATTTTTGAACAAAAAATACATTTATTTCCGATTTTTGTACAAAAAATTGCTTTTACGTCATAAGTTTATTTTCTGAATGATTGGCTGGAACTACATTATTTTAAATCTTTTTTTGTTAAAAAGATTAATGGATTAGAGAGAAAAACAACATATCTTCTTTTGTTGGGAAACTTTAACGAACTTTTCTTAGATCACCACACCTTTACGAAAAAAAAATATTTTCTGAATTATTTTTGCAATTTATACATTTCTACTAAGAGACCATTCTAATTACGTTACAATGTTTCTACACCATAATTTCAGAGGATCGATTCCTCATTTATAAAAAGTCTTTAGTGTAGTTGTTTCTCAAAAATTTCTTTTTAAAAACTGATTTTAAATAACTCATTGAGTAACATCATATTTTAAGTATGATTTATAAATAATATATTCAATAATATTAGATTTTAATATGGATTTTAAAATCATCCGTCCGTGGATTGTGTATAGATTTAAACTCTATTAAACTACATGACCGAATAACACCTCCGACGATTTTTTTTGTCAAGTTTTCATATTTCCCATTAAAAAATCGAACAAAAGTAGTAACGTAATTAATATCATATCTAATCTGTCTACTATTGAAAAAGTAATTAAAAATGCATCTTGTTATTTGATAAAACAGAATTATGTAATGTGATTAAAAAAATAATATATTGACTCAGGCCTAGCTGGATATCACTTACCAGTATTGCACATTTTGTTTTATTGAATTGATTTCTATCCAATGAAATGATTATGACATTTTGTTTTAGTAACAATTAAAATCTGTTAAACCAAATAATACGTTTTCGCCAAAACTAACGACTAACAATTCAGATCTTAATTAATAAAAAACAAAATAATCTTTCACAATCATAAGAACATTTTTTGAAGAATATTAATCATAAGACAATAGTATAAGTAAAATAATTAATAATGTAAACAACCATTAGCTTATGATAAAAAAAAAAAACAACCATTAGGTCATGCCCATTAGGGGATTTTAATAAAAGATCACACAATTTTTAAAAAAAAAAAAATTAAAATATGTCACCACCAACGATTTTGTCTCTCCAGCTTTTCCAGATGAATTTGTATCAACTACTGTACGCAGGCTCCACGACACGTGGGGTCCGCGATTGGTTGTTTTATTTTTTTTCATTTTATTTTTTTTAAATTAAACGAAAAAATATATATATATATATATTATAAAGCAACAGGTGGCTAGCCCCACCCCTGTCGCTAATGGGCATGCCTTAGCCCTCTTTCTCTTAATGTGAACATTGAGAAAGTGGGAGGTTAAAAAATGCAATGATTTTGATCTAAGAAAATTCAAAGGCAAAGATAAGTCAAGGAGAAGTCAACGACCAATTTGGTCTTCGTCTTCTTCTTCATAATCATGAGCTACACGATGTCGAGTGTTCTTCATTACCCTAAGCTTTGTCTTTATGATCTCTGACCTTTGTTTTGTCTATCTGTTAACTGTGTTTCGTTTTAGATTTGATCTTCTCAAAATCAGACATGAATCGAGGCAGCTTGCGCCCTAATCCAATCTCTCTCCCTCCTCCTGAACAATCCATCTCCAAATTCATGTAAAGTCTCTCTGTCTCTCTTGATTCTCTCCATTGTTAACTTTGTTTAGGTTTAGGATTTGGCGAATCATTGATTTAGAATTTGTCTTCCTCTGTAATCATTTGATCTCTTCTTCTTCTTCTTCGAATGCGTATAGAACACAGAGCGGAACGTTCAAAGATGGAGACCTTAGAGTGAACAGAGATGGAATCCAGACAGTGTTTCAGTCCGAACCCGGAGCTGTGAGTTTTAGATCTTACTTTTCTGTTCTGCATTCGTATATGTGCTTATCTACAACGAGAATCGTTTATGGTTTTTTGCAAGGCACCTCTTATTGAGCCATTAGATAACCAATTGAGTTTAGCGGATTTAGAAGTGATCAAAGTCATTGGCAAAGGAAGCAGTGGTATTGTACAATTGGTTAAACACAAACTCACTCAACAGTTTTTCGCTCTTAAGGTCGACGATTCTCTTTTCGCGTTTAATTATATGTATGTATGTAGTTTTCCTTCTCTTGGCTGAATTGAAGATGCATAAAAGTATAAATTTCAGGTCATTCAACTGATGAATACAGAGGAATCAACATATCGGGCGGTTTCTCAGGAGCTTAGAATAAACTTGTGTTCGCAATGTCCATATCTCGTATCTTGTTATCAGTCTTTCTACCATAACGGTCAAGTTTCGATTATACTTGAGTTCATGGATGGTGGATCCCTTGCGGACTTGTTAAAGAAAGTCGGGAAAGTTCCTGAAAACATGCTTGCTGCCATCTGCAAGCGAGTACTCTACGCAAAAAAATCTTAAAAACATTTTTCTTACCGGTTTATATTCATTTGTTCTGAGAAAACGCATACTTAAGCTCTTTCTTTCTACTAAAATGTAGGTCCTCCGTGGGCTGTGCTATATACACTACGAGCAGCGAATCATTCATCGGGACTTGAAGCCTTCGAACTTGCTAATCAATCATAGAGGTGAAGTCAAGATCACAGACTTTGGTGTCAGTAAAATCTTGACGAGCACAAGCAGTCTAGCTAATTCTTTCGTAGGGACATGCTACTATATGTCTGTGAGTCTCCTCAGTTTAACTCTTAACACTCTATATGCACATACGCGTTCCTAGAGATTATTAAAAAATGTTTTTGCAGCCAGAGAGAATCAAAGGAAGTATTTCGTATGGGAACAAGAGTGATATATGGAGCTTAGGGCTGGTTTTGCTTGAATGTGCAACGGGTAAATTCCCGTATACACCTCCAGAGCACAAGAAGGGATGGAGTAGCGTATTCGAGCTTGTGGACACCGTAGTTGAAAACCCGCCTCCTCGTGCACCTTCCCATTTGTTTTCTCCAGAGTTTTGTTCCTTCATTTCGCTATGGTAAGTGTTGGAACCACTTCGTCATTTGTAACAATCAGGCGGTTTGAAATGATGTTTTTAACTCGTGCAGTGTACAAAAGGATCCAAGAGATAGAAAATCGGCTAGAGAGCTTCTGGTGCGTACTCATCAATATATAAAGACTCTCTTTGTGTTCTTTCTTCTTGTAATGTCTCAAACCATTTTTAACGACTCTTTTTTTTTGCAATCTTTGGTTGAATAGGAACACAAGTTCGTGAACATGTTCGAAGATTTGGATGTTAATCTCTCTTCCTACTTCACTGATGCAGGATCTTTGATTCCTCCACTTGCTAACTAAGAACTCTGAGAGTGAACATTTCGTTTTACCACTAAGTTGTTTATATCCATTAAAAGAGATGTTAAGAAACGAGATACTAATCTACAAAAACTTCAACTCAGCTTAAATAGTAAACAGTTTCATATTATTTATCTTTTTGCATAGAAAACATTGAAATTTAATTGGATAAATGATAACACTAGCTCTTAAATGTATATTGTATTATTGTATCCATATTACAATTAGCCCTGGTGAAAAATATAAGGGCATAAACGTTAAGAAAAAGAGCTTAACACTTAAAGCTAATCTCATATAATTGAATAACATGTTAGTTTTAAAAATAACCACAGATAATTAGTAAAGACTTTTGTTTGAGAGAGATCCATATTCATTGATAAAAAAGAAGAAAAAGGACCCTCTGGCTCAGTTCAAGGGTTTGCTCTTGAATTTCCTCTGAGCTTTCAAATCAACAACCACCACGCTTATGTTGTCTTTGCTTCCTCTCTGTAACGCTAGCTTTGACAGATACTCGGCCGCGGACGTTGCCGCGGGATCTTTCCCTTCCTTTCTCCGCTCGTCCGTGAGTAAGGACGCATCCCCAGCCACCGCGTTCTTTTTGTGCCACAAGAGAATTCGCTTACGCGCCATCTCACAGGCTTCCTCATCCGACATTACATCCCAAACCCCGTCGCTCGCCAGAATCAGACAGTCGTCCTCTTTAGCCCTCTTGACGGCCGTCACTTCCGGATCAGGAATAATCGATGGTTTCAAGTATCTATCGCCTGTCCCAGTGTTTGATTTGTAAGAAAAAAGGTTTCCATTCTAGCGAAGCTTTACGGATAAAATAGAAGAAAGGTTACCAATGGATCTCGACATGGCGAGAACACCAAACACACGAGCTCCGTTCCACTGGATCACTTTCCCTCCTGCAGCTTCAATCCTCGCCGCCTCATCTTCTCTATCCGGCTACATACATAATACAAACATACATCAGAAATAGATTCATCAAACTCTCAACTCAACATCCAGAGGATCAAAAACCTATCGCAATCGACTTAACTATATAGAATCTAAGCTCGTTTGCCCGATAAACAGCTTCAGATTCATCTAAAGAAACAACCTAGATACACCTCTAGTTACATTTATCAATATCTATGCTTACTTTGTGGTCAGTGGATAACGGAAGCGGAGTTCTGCCGCGGTAAAGAACGGCTCTGGAGTCGCCGCAGTTAGCTACAAAGATATGAGTCGGGAAGACAACGGCTACTACCGACGTTGACCCAACCGTCTCCGGTGCGACTGACTCCACCTCCGAGTCAACTCTGAGGAACGAGTTGAACAGAGCTCTCTTCCACTTCTCCTGCCACGAGTCACCGTCGCAAAGCATCGGTTTCTCCTTAGCTATCTCCTCCGCTAACGCCAAATGCATCCTCTCTCTACAATAGTTCGCTACCTACACATCCCAAAAGACCTCAGATTTTGCAATTACTTCTAAGATCGAATCAGAATTTACAAAGGAAACCGATAAATTGTTACCTGAGAACCGCCGTGGCCGTCGTAGACACCGAAGAAATGAGCGGTTGTTGATTGAGGATTGAAACGACAATCTAACAAGGAAGATTGAAGGAATCTAGGTATCGTGGAGACAGCATCTTCCATCTCCGGTCGTCTTCCACAGATCGAAATCACTCCGTACAAAGGCAAGCTCTTGAATTCAAACAGACTCCTACTCTCTGTTCTACTTATCATCTTCTTCTCGCTCTGGATCGTCGATGGAATTCCAAATTCATCTGAGCCGTTGATCTCCTCACCGGCGGAGATATCACCGCCAGTATCTGATGATGAATCCATCATGTTTAAGTTTGGCGAATTGATCCGAGCGGACAAAACTTTCCTAGATTCAGAGCCACGAGACCCAGAAACAGAACAAGAACTCTCCGGTAACAAAACCCTAGAATCGCCGGAATCTGGAGTTGGGTATTGGCCGTTGCAGAAACCTTTACCCAACATAATCCCGGCGAAATCCATCTGGGTTTCTGAGAAAGCCCTGAAAGGCACAGCGACCGCCGGAGATACTTCCTCCATGGATGGAATCTAAAGCTCTCTCAAAAAAAAAAAAAAAGGTTTTTTAAAAAAAGAGAGAAAAATTTAATCAATTCACAAAAAGCTTTGAACTTTTTGCTTTTGTTGGGTTTGGTAAAAGATGGTTGATCTATAAAACAACAACAATGGAAGAAGAAGAAGAAGGAAAAAAGAATAAAAAATTCGATAGATTTCTACAGAAATTTAAGGGAAGAAGAAGAAATTTAATAGAAACGATGCAGAGAAGAAACTCGTGACTACCTTCCAAAAAATAAAAAACGGATAATCGTTAGAGATCACCCAAATTTTCCCGGGAAAATTTTCAATAAGTGTTTCCTGGATTGTGGGTAATTCGTTACAACCTCTTAAAAAGAAAATCTAAAAAAAATCTCTCTCTCACTGTATCTCTCTGTCTTCAATTAATTTCCACCTAAAACAATTTTCTAGATTTTCAACTACCTAAAAAAGTTGAAAAGAAGACACTTTTTTCTTCTTCTTCTTCTACAACTTCTTGCGCTTTCTTCTCACGGAACTGAGAAAAAAAAAAGAGAGGATATATTCGTAGGCAAAGTGATGTTTATCTTAAATAGATTTAACTTTTTTTATTACGTTTTAAAAGTGATGTTTTATTTATTTATTTTTTTCACCGTTTTATTTATTTATATTTACTTTTTCCTTTTTTGCTATAAGGGGAGATGTTTTTTTTTTTTTTTTTTTTTCCAAAAAAAGGGGGGTNGAGATGTTTCGTTCTCGAAATTTTAAAACCATATAAAGACACTTGCTTGTATTCTACAAAAAAAGAGTTTTATTTTCTCATTGCTCGTCTTTTTTTTCATTGTGATTAGCATAGGAACAAATTATTCAGTCATGCTTTATTTATTTATGTATTAAATTATACTAAAAAAATTATACTAAAATAGAAATTCTAGTATTAGGTTTTAATTTTGGGAAAAAAATATTAGGTTTTAATTTTTTTTTTTTTGCGTGAATAAGGTAACTTTTTTAGTAATGTTTTACTTTAGCAATGTTGTAGTATCTCGTATTCTTTATGCCGATTACTACCATCTAATTCTAATACTAGGTCTTAATTATTATAAATTAATATATATTTAACAAAATTTTCGTGGTCCTTATGGATAATTAAGAAATTGCTCTTTATAATTTCTTTAAAAAGATCATTAAAAGATATTGATCGTGCAATTATAAAAAAATACGTTCTAATCATATCAACCTTTTTACAAAATATCATTTTTCTTAATTTTTATTTATCGAAAAAAAGATTTTAAAGTCACAATTTCCATTAAATCGACGATAATTATTGGTTACTAATAATTTGTCGCCGTTTATATCTAATCATACTTTTAACTCTAACATATTTTATTTGTGACAAATTAAAAAAATAATGCAAAATCCCAATTATTCACACAAAAAATATAATACTATTTTTTAATTTCAACTTTATTTTATGGATAGACTTATGGACGTAATTGAGCAACGAACCAAGAACATAGGGTCCCACGTGGAGAAGTAACCCATTGGATGCACGACACGTAGACGAAAAATTCGGTTTAGGTGAATGAGAGAAGGTTACGTGTACGGTCAGAGATATGTTAATTAGGTGGCGGGAGAGATTACAGAAAAAAAAAAGAAGATTCATTGCACTGACAAAGAAAGCCCTTTAAATTCCGTAAATATCTTTTCTTCCTTCTCTACTTCTCCTCCCATTTTATGTTTTTTTCTTTATTCTTATTTTCTAATTTTCTTTAATCTTATTAATGTATTTTTGTTGGTCGGCAATAAATTACTGAGTGAATTTGTGTTATATTAAAAAATGTATTATTTTATTTTTTAGTTTGTCAGAAAAAATATAATATTAGAGTGGTTTTACTTAAAAACTCTCAATCCATTGAAGTCGAAAAGTAAAAAAATAATGAATAGGAGCAAATATGGGGGAAAAATATAGAAAAAAAGTAAAGGTGTTTAATAGTTAATTTTGAGTTTTTTTTTTGTTATTGCACTAATTTCTCTAAATTATTTTCAATTCCATTATTTGCTTTTGATGCCACTTGTATTATCCACTTTGGACAATGTGTAATGATATGGTTGATTTTGTGATTGGAAACGGTGATGGGCTTTTGGATGTATGGGCAGCAGAACAAAATACCCAAAACATCTCAAATACAATGAACCAAATCATTCTACTATTTTACTGAAAATAGTATATCTCTTACAAATTTTTTTTATTGTATGGGTTACTGATACAGCTATTATAAATTTTGAGAAACTACTACAAAAACAATTATTTTAGCGGATAAATTTTTCCGTTTCATCTGCTAGCATGACGAACGGTCATCGCTTGCATCACGCTAAAGATTTCTTGTAAATCTGCCTCCATTAATCTGCAATATCTCTTACAATTTAGAAACATATATTCTTTGGCGAAAAAAAAAACAAATATTCTTTTTTGATAAAAAGTATTTATACAAAAAGTTTTAAAAACATATAGATAGCATTGAAGTTGCAACTCTTCAATTTTTTTTCTTTCTCATGTTCTTTACATATCGCATGAGCCCACAAAATCAATACACTATCATAACAACAAAACCTCGTAGGACTTAGTTATATATATGTGTAAAATCGTTTATAATATTTGTAGAACTATAAACTTCTATAGCGATGAAAACCTAACGTTTTATGTTAATCTTTTTGGATTATACGCAAGTCGATTTATGCATACTAATTTAAAATGCTTTTGAGACTAAAGCCAATATTTCATTCATCATGCTTCAAGACCGACCATGTTTGTGTGAGAGATCAAATGCATTTGAAGCTCTTAGAAACTTGCAGTGTTCTCATCCCTAGAGTTTTGAAGTTTATGAGAGTTGAATAGAAGACTCCAAAGCAAATTGATGGTGTGTTGTTAGAGTCAAAGAAGTAGTTTAAATAGTTTGTTGTTATGGCATAAGACTGAGACAATGATGGAACATGGATGATTCATAGAAACTAGACAAAGCTCTTGCGAACATGGGCTTACTATAACACTTGTAGAGTTAGTCACATGACTCATTTTATCCGCATAGTAGAAAGCAGGTAGATTTCTGAACTCGGGTGTTTGATGACGATCATGAAAGGTCACACGAATGCAAGCAACAATAAGAGTTTTTCATCGCTTTATCGATGATGCTCGTAGGAGTTTTCTCTTTGGTGTGTGTTATTTTCACTGAATCACTTAATAGCAAATCTTGGTGTTTTGAATCAATGGAAGGTTTAAAAAGAATTATTGGAAAATGTTATAATTTTTTTTTAAGCTTTCTCTAAACTTTTGTTGACGAAAGATAGAGAGCTCTCTAACTTTTCAAATAGACTTATTTTCTGTCGATGGATAAAATGGTTATTTAGCCTGATTTTTAGAAGTGTGAACGTTAGTTAGAATTTTGTTTACAATTTTATTCTCTTATTATTTCAACGTTCAACATTCTTGTTATGTAAGACTGCATAATGAATAATTTGAATATTGAACATTTAGTTAAAAGTCTAAGATCTGTCAAAATCAATTCACCTATTGCCCCTAAACCATATTATATTATTCCCCAACTCCCCAAGACGAAAGCAGATCTATAAGTTTTTTTTTTATTAAAAAAAAAAAAGTTAAACCCAGGTCAATGATGAACTAGACCTAACTCCCGGATGTGAGGTCAGCCCACGGATAGACTCTTTCACTGGATATTCAAATGGACCGAAGGCAAGGGTCCATATCCGTGTAGGTGAGAAGGAACAATGTGACTTAATTTCTGCGTAGCAGGTGGATCGAACCCTAATGGTGTTTGCCACCAGATCTCGTCTCCTTACCACCAGACCACAAGCCCTTCTCAGCAGAACTATAAGTTATACAAGGATTCTTATCTCTTAATCTTTTTGTTTTTGACATCTAAAATTTTATCAAAACATTAAACACGTAACGGATACAAAACCGACGTCCGTATGAACACGAACCCATAACCAAAAGCCGACGATTGAATGACAACCACAGAGCCACAATCCAGCCGTCTAAAGGATACAACCCTTAAATAAAAAGAACTAAACCGAAAAAAAAATACAAACCAAACACAATACAACTAAACAAAACCAACACAAAAATTATGAACTCGATAGATATTAAGTTCTTTACATTAATAAAAAATTTTTTTTGTCACAAAACGAAGATTTTCTTAGACCTCACAAATTAAAATATCTTGAACACAAAGAGCTCGAAGCGCAAGCGAATCCGTTATAGAATTCGCAGTTCGTGAGAAAACAGAAAAAGATGGAATTAGATTCCGAGTGTCAGAAAGAAAACCAAGAATACCAATGTAGTTTTCATGACGATTGATCAAATTGATCAATATCCGAGAGTCTGGATTTGACGAAATCAATCGAAATTTGACGAAATCTCATTATATTGCTTCCAAACTACTGAAATCACAAGAATACAAACCACCTAATTCAATCGGAATTCGCTATGATTCATTATTGGATTTAGGAGAGAAAATTATGATTGTAAATAATGTTTTTAAAATGTTCAAACGACGACGTTATAAACAACAAACGCACTCCCACTGTACTATTGGAATGAAGACATGCAAAAGAGGACCCACCAAAACCTCTCTATTCAAAGTCGCTTCAATTTTGTTCCTCTTTGAATCATTTCCACGAAACTTACGAGCTGAGCTATCGAGAACGATGTTGATGTGAATCGGATGATAATATTTTCTGATCGAAAGCGAATGTGTGATTCAGTCGTTGTTCATTGAATCTTTTCTCCATCTCTCGAATTTGTCAACTCTTTCGGAACGTTGATGATTATGGCGGCCGCCACCGTCGGTAGATTCTCCGATTCGTACGAAATCAGCAACACAAGCGGCGTTACTAGCTTCTTCGCCGATTCATCTATTGATTTTCCGGCGGAATTTCTCACACCGCCGGAGGTTTCCGCGCTGAAACTACTCTCTACCTGCCTCGAATCCGTCTTTGACTCGCCGGAAACCTTCTATAGCGACGCCAAGCTTGTTCTCGCCGATGGCCGGGAGGTTTCCTTCCACCGCTGCGTTCTATCGGCGAGAATCCCAATCTTCAAAACCGCGTTAGCCGCCGCGAAGGATCCGAAATCCTCCTCCGTCGTCAAGCTCGAGCTGAAGGAGATCGCGAGGGATTACGAAGTCGGCTACGACTCGGTGGTGGCTGTTTTGGCGTACGTCTACAGCGGAAGAGTGAGGCCGCCGCCGAAGGGAGCTTCTGATTGCGTTGACGACGACTGCTGCCACGTGGCTTGCCGGCCGGCGGTGGATTTCATGGTGGAGGTTCTCTATTTAGCTTTCGTTTTCCAGATTCCAGATTTAGTTACTCTCTATGAGGTAAAATCAAAGTCCTCTCTAAATCTCCATTTGCAATGTTCTTCTTCTTCTTCTTCAGTCTTTGAAGAGTGAATCAATCTCAAATCTCAAATCTCTGTTTGCATTTTCAGAGGCATTTTTTGGATATTGTAGACAAAATTGATGTAGAAGACATCTTTGTCATCTTCAAGCTTGCTAGGATCTGTGGTGAAGTATACAAGAAGCTTGTTGGTAGATGTATAGAGATTATTGCTAAGTCTGATATAGAACAAGTTAGTCTTGAGAAGTCTTTGCCCCAACACTTTGTTAAGCAAATCAACGATATCCGAAAAGAGCTTGGTATAGAGCCACCTGAACTAGACAAACATGTCATGAATATATACAAGGCGCTTGACTCGGATGATGTTGAGCTTGTCAAGATGCTTTTGACAGAAGGACACACCAGTCTTGATGAGGCGTATGCTCTTCATTTTGCTGTTGCGCACTGCGATGTGAAGACAGCTTCGGATCTCATTGACCTGGACCTTGCGGATGTTAACCACAGAAATCAAAGGGGATTCACGGTGCTTCATGTTGCTGCTATGCGGAAGGACCCCAAGCTGATAGTATCTCTATTGACAAAAGGGGCAAATGCGTTAGAGACAACGTGGGATGGTAGAACCGCTCTAGTGATTGTAAAACGACTCACTAAAGCCGCTGATTATAATACTAGCATGGAGCAAGGCAAGCAAACTATGAAAGGCGGATTATGCATAGAGGTGTTAGAGCATGCTCAAAAACTAGTTTCATTTCCTAGAGAAGTTTCAATTTCTCTTCCAGTGACTCCCGAGGAATTGAAGATGAGGTTGCTCTACTATGAGAACAGAGGTACTTGTTCTTCCTTTGTTTAAAAATCGAATCACGGTGTGCATTGTTGCGAAATGAAGTAACTTAATGATAACTATACCCTGTATCTACTTTTTAGTTGCACTGGCTCGACTTCTCTTTCCAGCAGAAGCTGAAGTTGTAATGGATCTAGCCAAAATGGAAGGAACACGCGAATTTACAGCTTCTAGTCTCGAGCCTGATCATCAGACAGGTGAAAAGAGAACATCGCTCGACCTAAACATGGCACCTTTCATAATCAAAGAGGAGCATTTGAGTAGACTAAAAGCACTTTGTAAAACCGGTATGTATTGATTCTTACCAGTCTTATCTCCTCTATTACCAAATAAATGATTTTGTTTTTTTGAATTTGTATCATTAGTGGAACTAGGGAAGCTCTACTTCCCACGCTGTTCACTCGATCATTTTATGGACACCGAGGACTTGAATCACCTGGCTTGCGTAGAAGAAGACAGTCCAGAGAAACGGCTACAAAAGAAGCAAAGGTACATTGAACTACAAGAGACTCTGATGAAAACCTTTAGCGAGGACAAAGAAGGACCTGGAAAATCTTCCACATCAAAATCAACAGCTGCAACAATGAGGTCTAGTAATAAACTCTCTCATCGGCGCCTAAGGGTGGACAAACGAGATTTCGAGAAAAGACCTTTAAAGGAGCGGAGATTAGTTAACAGAAAATCATATCATGTTTCCCTCACGCCGCAAAAATGATGCCTGGAGTGTGGCAGATTTCATATAAATCGAAATGAGATGAGATTTTTGTTTACTCCTACGGACGCTGGTGAGACTCTTAGTGTTAAGTTTTGGTGTACCACATGTATATAAATATAGATATCTTTGGTGTACCACATGTATATAAATATAGATATCTTTACATGCTTTGTTACTGTCTCTGCCTCCCTCATCAACGTCATGTAGTTTTGTCCTTCACTGTTTTTCTTAAAAACCAAGAACCCGTGGTCTCTATAGGACCGGTCTAACCAGAGTAGTGGTCCTAATCGAAAATTATATATCAGTGGTCGTTTTCTAAATATATTATTTGAAATTTCAAGAATATCAATTGCATGTACATTTTAAAACATGCTAAACATTTCTAAATAGTATATTTTTAGTGAATTGAATTTTAGTGGCCCTATATATATATTATTATCATAAGAAAATTTTTTTGGTGGCCTTAAAATTGTTCTCAAAATGTCGGTGGCCCTAATCTGTCGCTTACCTGGCTTATGCTCAAGACCGGTCCTGCATACAGACTTGTTCTTCAGCTATTTTTTCCAAATTATATGTAATGAAGGAGAAGTGATAGTGATTGATCATGATTCATAAGTTGAGGAGAGACTCTCCACGGAAGAGAAGGCTCTAAAGTCGTCACCACATGATTCACACGCGAGGTAGTTACCTTAGTTATGTTAACAACCGGCAAGTCATTAATTGTCTTTGTGCTTGCTATGTTTCTTCTTCTTTTCACATGCACTCTCCCAACAGTGAATAATAAAATATCGACGACTTTGACTATAGTTTATATTCTAAATATTTCTTTTATACTATTAGTTTATTATCTCAAAAGAAACAAACTCACTAGATTCTTTGTTGGATGATTTCGTGAATGTTTTGTTGATACAAACACGCGTCATAGTCATTATAGAGTTCTATTCTTTTTTATGTAAATTATACATTTGAAATAAAATCAATTCTAATAGTATTCTATATTTCATTTTAAAAACAGAAAAATGAATAATGTTACTCTCTGACCAAAAAAAAGAATAATGTTACTCTGAATATAAAATAACCCTATATTTAAAATTAAAAAATAGAGTAAACTAGAAATAATATTATTGGAAATAATTCTATTTCCAAAGTACTATATTTGAAATCAAAATTAGAGTGAACCACTAGAATGGTCTGAAAACCGTTTATTTTGGCATTATATTTCATTAAACTATAGTTTAAGAAAATTTAAAACATGGTAGAATTCAGCATATAAGAACAAAGGAAAATCATCATTAAAAAGGATAAAAAAAAAGTGCAGTAGAATTCAAGCGTAGATATTCAGAAATTACACAGAAACTTTTTGTCATCAAGTCATCATCACCAAATCTAAAACCACAAAGAAATATCTAAAATGACCAAAAAGCCCTTCAGATTCATTTATGTTCCCGTCGTTAAACCACAAGATGCCTCGATTTGGAAATTAACTCGATTCCAGCGAAGGGCAAAAACGTCATTTCAAACCTCACTCGTTCTTGAGCATCTCTCTGTACCTTAGAAACGACTCTAGTCTCTGTAGCTTCAGCTGCTGCTTAAACTTGTTGATGAAATCTGAAGCTTTATCGTCGACGCCTTCTTCTCCGTCGCCGTCTCCGATCGACGTCGTCCTCTCCACTCTCGTCGTCTCCGGCCGTCTCTTCTCCACCGCCTCGACCGTCTCCTTCTCCTCCTCCCCGCCGGTGTATCCCACGCCGACTTTCTCGCTAGCCGATTTCGTCATCTTCTTCACCGTCTTCTTCTTCTTTTTCTTCACCGTCATCGTCGGCTTTTCCTCTTCGGGGTTCGGATCTGGTTCGGATCTGTACAACGAAGAAAGCTTTATGGATTTTACACGCTGCAACAGTGACGGAGCCTCCGTCGGTTTTTCATCTTCATGGATCTCGGATCGGGAAATGTCAATCGGGTCGACCCGTTTCGTCTCATCGGATCGGGTCTGTATCTCGTGAGCAGCGTAATCGCCGTCGGAGTTCTGTTGCGAGAACTTGAAGGAAGGCATGTTGAAGGATTTGACCCGTTCCAGTAGAGAAGGATGAGGATCCGACCCGGATAAATGGATCTCGGATTCAGTAGGAGGAGAATTGTAGAAATGGTAGTTGATGGATGACTTGACTCTGTCTGTGAACGAAGGAGCTCTGGCTAAAGTCGCCGGAGGATGTGACCCGAAACCATCTTGAAGCGGCGGGTGGTTTTTCTTTGAACCGAACCGGTTTGTGAAGAAGATGGTTCCGATGGTGAAATTGAGGAGGAGGAAGAGAGTGGTCGGTGTTAACCAGCTGGTCAGGTTTGTGAGTAGCTCCATTGTTGTTGTGTGTGTGTGTCGGAGAGTGAAGGGTGAACAAATGGATAATATTTATATTTGAGATATTTTTGTCTTAGTTTGTTACAGTAATTCATTAATGAGCTACTTCGTTAGATTTTTTTTACCCAATTTTTATTTGACTTTTTGTGCGTTGGTCTTTTTCGATAAGACGGTTTTAGTAAGTCTTTTTTTATTACTGGTTACTATTTAAAAGAGTCGGATAATTAGTTTGTCAAGTGACATCACTTCCGACTCAAAACCAATGTGGGATACTTATCCCTAATACGGATGGATTGGGTTGAATTATTTGGATTTGGGTTCTAATTCCATGTTAAGTTACATGGGCTTCAAACTCAAAACCAATCGGCAATGAGTGGAGAGATCTATATCACTTATATATTAGTTAGAATCTCTTACAACTTCCGATGTGGGATATTTATCCCTAATATAGTTAACCAAAATTTCCTTAAAACAACACGAAAAAGGTAAAAATATCATCGCTAATTTTTTGATAAATTTTTATGGTAAATCTAATAAAATGATGTTGTTTTCTAATATCAATTTTGGAAAAATTTTAAAATATAAAATCTAAAATATTAATTTTTAAAAAATAAAATACTGCAAACACTAGACTAATTTATAAGAGATTTTTATCAACAAAGACCACGACAACCAATCTGATAATACAGTCAAACATATTCTTTCCACTATGTGGTGGAAGATGATCGAATTCTGATGTCTAAAAATTGATTTTGGAAACTCAACCATTAGATTACAATGTCCTCATCTAATTTATAAGAGTTTATGATCTAAAGTTTTTTAGTTTCTTTTTAGTATTCTGGGATTGTTCATCGCATTATCTTCCTTCAAACTATCAAGTATTTGGAAGCTCCTTTGGTCTAGTGTTTGACCGAGGGTTAGTTAGTGCTTCTACACCAGGAAGTCACAATATTGATTCCCCGATGATGTGCAATTCATTGCAGATTAATGGAGACAGACTTATAAGAAGTATTCAGCGTGATGCAAGCGATGACCGTTCGTCATGCCAACAAATGGAACAGAAAGATTTGTCCGATAAAATATTGTCTTTGTTGTCGTTTTCCAAAATTTGTAATAGAATAATAATTCAAACCATCAAAAAAGCTATCTAAGTATGCGTAAAACATGTGTATCCTTAAAGGTTTTGCCTTTATATGGGCCTTTTTATTGTTGGAAGAGAGGCCCATTATCAGATTTCGCATAGTGTACGGACGCTAATACGCTATCATAAACATTGATTGCCTTTCTTTGATTTGTTCTGTAACTTACACATTATACACTTTTTTGCATTGTATTAATAAATCAGAATAGGGAATAGTTACATCCGTATGATCCAATCATTTCCAGTGTATGCATATGTACATGTCATCTGCATTCTTACAATCACTTGCAGAGATCCGAAACAGCTTCTTTACCCTGAAAAAATAGAGGCAGAAGCTAATGTTTTGCCTGTTCTTTTGACAAGAGAGATCCCATTAGGATCACCACCCAACTCTTCTAATACAACTACGATGTTCTTTGTTGGTTTCAGCCATGAACGAGGCACATGGTACCTGTAAACAAAAACCCAAATAAAAAAGACCATCTTTTAAGAAGAAGAAGCAAAGATTAGTCAGTTGTTGTTTCCTCACCATCTTTGAGAAGCTTCTCCACAGTTACTCAAACATTTCTTCTCTGTGTAAGTTCCAACATAGCTGCAAGGTTTGCATTCCCCACGAGCTTTATATGCAGGCCAGTGGCGTCCGATGTTCTGACCATTTATCCAAACTTGTCCTTTCCCCATTGTGTTCATGTCCAAAGCCAATGGTTCATTGCCTGTTGGTGTGTCAAAGGTAGACTGCAAAAAAGAAAGAAAACATACGGTATGAATCTCCACCGCGTTGCTTTCAGTTTTCATATGTTAAATTCATCGACCCTTCGGTTTTTTCCTTACCTTGTACCAGGTTAAAGGTTGCTTTTTCGCCACCAATGTTCCTTCTTTCCACTCCACGCTTGAACTTCCGGTTATAGTATAAAGGCCTAAAGCTTCACCTTTAGTACCAATCTGCTTGAATTTTTCAGAAGAACACATGTTTAGTTCATTGTTACGATGGTCATTAGGATGCAGTAACAAGGAAAGTCAAGTTCGCTTCTATTGACCTTGTAAGACCATTTCCATTTAGACATGTCCCATGTTCCAGAGTTAACTCCATTCAATGTGAGTGGGCCAAGAACACCAATATTCCATCTCTCATAATGCACACCAACGTTCTGTAAGCGGTAAAGGATCACGAAATTAAAGAACCTAATCCGAGTGTGGGAAAACAGGGGAAAGACGAACAAGATAATCCATCGAGAGAACTAACCGGTAGACCTGCTGCAGTACTCAACAGAGCAAGTTTGTTGACGCCTACATGTAATTTGATCTTCTGACTAAATGTTAGCTTGGGGTTCTCCAATGCTCCGTAAGCAGTTCCTGAAACATAGAGATGAGTGCTTTGGCTGATCTTAATATTGTTAAGTTACATGAGTTTCCAATTTAAAACTAATTGGCGATAGGTGGATTGGTTCATGTCTCTTATATATTGTTAAGAATCCCTTCCAACTTCCGATGTGAGATATTTATCCCTAATAAATATTACCTGCAAGCTGACCATTAACAAATACACGAAGAGCATGTCCAGCAGAACCAATAGTAAGAAGAGGATCTTCACCAGTCTTCAGGAACTTCTCATCAGGACTAATCGTAATGCTGAAATATATCCGTAAACAAAACCAAACCGTGAGTTCCATTCCGTAGAGTCAGTAAGATGAGATTTCAAGTTATTACTTACTCTGTCAGATACCAGAAATAGTCTGTCTTGTCTCTAGTGATACTAATCTGTTCCACAAGTCCATCTTGTGAAAAGGTACCATTCTCATTTGCAGAAGAAATCTCTTCATTGTATGATCCCCAAGAGAATTGTGTGTTTGTAGGAACCATCTTCATGTGTATCCTCGGCGCACGAACCTGTACCTCGTAAAACAAACAGGTAAATCTGAGTGATACCATCACCGCTCTAATATCAACAAGGTA
Source organism: Anastatica hierochuntica (assembly GCA_900406275.1). Taxonomy (NCBI): domain Eukaryota; kingdom Viridiplantae; phylum Streptophyta; class Magnoliopsida; order Brassicales; family Brassicaceae; genus Anastatica; species Anastatica hierochuntica. Next base: position 24,785 of record OVAN01003187.1, read on the forward strand.
ACATGTTGAATAAGCTTACCTTTGCAGTATTGTAATACTCGGTTTTGCAGTTAGGTAGAATACTTATAGACCAAGGAGGCAGGTCATATGTCGATCCCCCGAACAAGACTCTTGCAGCAGAATTAGCGTTGTAGTTCGAGAGAAAAGCAGCGCACGATGACTCGGACTTAAACACATGAGCCTGAAGTAAAACAAAAACAAACAAAAAGTATAAACAAAGTTCTTCCTTCTTTCTCTCAAGTATATTTGCTTTCAATCGCATCCATTACTTCTTGTTTATCGCCGAGTGATGTGACTATAGGATCAGCAGAGACCAATGCCGGTTCACAAAGCTTGATAGCTTTATGCAACATTTTCAAATGACTATACTTAGGTTCTCTAGGTAACCCTTTTTGAACAAATACCCCGAAAAAAAGTCGTTAGAAAAAAATGTTCGATATCATTTATCTTTTCAAGTAATGAGAGTTGAAATTACCGTATTCATCAAGAGGAGCGTCGTAATCATAGCTAGTGGCGATAAATTCGCCCGCTGTTCTGTCGAAATTCGTTCCTCCATGGTACTGTTTTAACAACATTTCTTCACTCTCTTTACGTCTCTTGAAGAATCAAAAACTTTAGTTTCGTAGAGAAATATGAAGTGTTACCATATAGTAATTGATGAAGGATCCATTGTTATGTATGAAGCGAGCCACGGAGAAGGCAATGTCTTCGACTGGTCTATATGGAACTGCACCACCAAACTCAGTGAACCTGGTAAAATTATTTTCAGATTTTATTTATTTATTCATGTAACTAGAGAAATATTTATATAGAAAAAATTATTTTTTATATTGGATTTTTGTAAAATTATGTTGTATGTGACTTACCAACCGGTCCAATTCTCTGTCCACATTTTAGGTTTATTGTCTAAGTTTGGTTTGAAATTCTCACAATAAAATCCATTGCATGTGTTTATCTGTTGAAAAGTAAATTTGTTTTTGTCATTTTAAGGTTAGATCATATTTGTTAATAGAATTATATAATATATGGAGGAAACATAAATCCCATGAATTTATTCATGTAATTTTAACCGGAAAATATGAATGTCATAGAGGACAATACCATGAATATTATTTCCTAAGTTACATACAAAAGATTCAAAAGAGGATTATAATAAGTAACCTACCCAAATAAGAAAAAGATGATTCCAAACATCTTTTGCTTAAATGAATGCATATATAATAACTTAATAAGTATTAGGTATGTGTATTATTAAGAGAAAAAAACAAGAGAAAAGACGAAAAGATTTCACAAAGTTGAAAAAAAGGTATGAAACAAAAGCTCTTCTTTGCCTAAAGAATATATAACTAGACAAAACAAACAATTAATGTATTATAAAGATAAAAAGATTTAAGAGAACACAAACATATATTAAAATACACAAAAAAGAAAAAAGTAATAAAAAAACATCTTCTTTTGCGTAAAGAATATAAAACCAGATTTTTTTTAAAAAAAAAGCAAATATGTAATAATTAAAGGGAGAAAAAAAAGAAAGAAGAAACATACAATAGAAGCAGGAGCATCATCTTGCTTGCACATAATCCATGGGACACCTGTGGAGAGTCCTTCTGCCATTTGAGCTGCCCATTTTGTGTATGCCTTTCCTTCTTCTCCTATCTCCCATTCTACTGGTCCATACTCATTTTCTATCTGCCAAATTATTATTTTTTAAAAAAACCTTTTTTTTTGATAATTGAGATGTAGGTCTTATGTCTTAATCGATCCAGACTAATCTCTCTCTCCGAGTATTCAAATGGGCCGAAAGCAAGGGTTCATATCCGTGTGGATATCCATAGAAAAACGTGAGATAGTTCCCTTTAGGAGAGTTCGAACTCGCGTGGTGTTTGCCACATGAGTCCGTCCTTACCATTGGGCGACGATGTTCCTTGCCATTTTTACACGCTTTTTTTTCTAATAAAAAATGCTCAATTCAACAAAACAAACAAAATAAAAAAGTCATTTTGGTTTATGTGATGCTTATAAGGAAAACATATACAAACCTGTGAAAGAATGATGGGTCCTCCTTCAGTCTCAAACAATTTTTCTTCTTTCATCATCCCCACAATCTTCTCAGTGAATTTTTGCATTGCAGCCTTTCTCATTATCACATCAATTTTTTTTAAAGTTAATAAAAAATACACCCCTAAAGAAATTAAAAACTTTGTAACATATATATGATATAAAAGGGGGAAAATAGTTTTATACCTTGAAGGGTTCATTATCAGTCCTAAAAACCATGCCGGGAACATATTTTAGCCAAACAGGAAATCCTCTGAAAATTTATCAAAATAATTAATTTGACTATAAAAAAAATTTAACAAATTTTATTTATATTAGTAAATGTATATTTACCCAAAGTTCCATTCAGCACAAACATAAGGACCAATTCTGAGGTGAACATAGAGACCAGCTTGTTGTACTAGCTTGATAAACTTAACCAGATCATACCTGTCCTCAAAATAATACTAATGCAGAAAAAAATATCAAAAGCATTATTAGTGAAGAAATATGATTTTGATTTATGGATTAGAACAAAAATAAAAGATATGTTTTTTCTATGTAATTACTTGTCCAGGTGAAGGTTCATGCCCATTCCAAAAAACATAAGTCTGTATAACATCCAAGCCTCCTTCTTTAGCCTTCTTTATAAGATCAGGCCACATCTGCATGTAGAAACAGAGGATTCACAAGATGTAAAATTTTCAAATTCTCTTATACCAAAAAACCATATTTGGTAATGAAATGTTGTAGAGTAAGCAAAAACCATGTGCTTGGGAACAAAGGTTCAATCAAAACACATAAAATATTCATGGGGGAAAAAAGGAGAAATCTCACATCTAGATTTTACAAAAACATATTTTAAATAGAGCTTGGTTTCTATGTGATTAAGAAATGAAAGAGTTACCTCAGGAGTGCTTCTTGGATAGTGAATGGAGCCAGAGAGAAGGATCCTTCTCTGACCATTGATGATCACAGCTTTGTGATCATAAGTGACCATTGCTTTAGCTAAACTAATCAATGAAGAATAACAAAGAATCCCCAGAAAAAGCCATGCTTTATCTCTAACATTCAACCCCATCTCTTCCCTTTGGATGTTTGTTTTTAAGAAAATTGGTAAAGAAGATTCCACCAAAAATTTTAGATGTTGGGGAGCTTTGGAACTAATGAGGCTCTTTGAAGCTATTTATATATTAAGGTTGATCACACCATGCCATCATTTTATAATATATAGCTTAAATAGATTCATAAGTCACACTATTTACCAACCATTTATTAATTAGATTTTCAAATGTATCGGATATTAATTTTTATACGCACTTATGAGTAAAATGTAATGTAAATACTTTGCAAGCTCTTATTGTCTTTTTTATATACTTAAATAAATTATATTCATGCAAATGACTTGATATAGACCAAAAATATTTTTTTTTATAAATTCCATTTAGTAAATAATAATTTTTAAAGTATTGGTATTATTAATTCATATAGGTTTTATTGTATGTAGAAGAAAAACATAATGGCCAGTTATTGTCTGCCTTATTTAGCTTAGTAGTTAGTAACTTGTCAGTTACCAGTTGAGTAATTTGTAATTTTCCCTTTCTTTAAGATCCATTTTCCCATTTTTCTATTTTAAAATTTGTTCTTTTCTATTTTCAATATGCTTTTTTTTTTTGATAAATATTTTCAATATGCTTGGAGTAGTTAAATAACCAAACACACTTACTTCAAGCTGAATAAGAATTCTTATAGGCTGATATTTTTTTCAAAATGACTGCTTTATTTCAAGATTGAATATCACGTTGGATATTAAAAAAACTTATGAATGAAAACTAGAGTTGATGTTGTTTAAGTTATATATATAAACGAAATGAAGGGGCAGATTATTTTTTAAACTGTGAAAACGGTAAAGACTTTAATCGTATTAAAAAATTTTAACAGTTTTTTTCTCTCCAGTCATATTTTTACTTTCCTAAAATTTCTTAAAGCTCCTAAAATAATTCAAAGCCTTAACTTTTCCTTTTTATTCATCTTACGTAAGTTTTTCAAAAGTCTAAACAATATAACTTTTTTTATCTTCAAAATCACAACCTTAAAAATAACAGCAAAAATATTTACAGTTAATATTTTTCTAACAGTCTAAAGCAACAATCCAAAACAATCGGTTCCAAAATTTCAAATGGGATATTTGGCAAGTTGTGTGGTCCGCAGTACTAAGTAGTGGCAACATATATTAGTAAAAGTCGGTGGTAAAATATATTTTATTTACTTATGGCAAGTTATATGCTTTGAATAAATTGCATTTTATATAAATGTAAAATATTTTAAAATCAATTAACTCCAATATACCATCTTTAATTACTAAAATATATTTTCTCAACTGTCCTTTTCCACTAATAGTGATACCATATAGTATTACTTCTACAATATAAAATAGCACAATAAGATAAACAAATAGTAAGTTCTTTAGCTATTTCAGCATATACATTAGCTTGCCTTTCGATTATAGTGAACATGAAAATGAGCTTCAATCTCGTCTTCGTAACACAACAATTGCTGAAGTTGTAAATTATTTTCATGGTTAAATTTTAATATTTCATATCTAAACAAGTAAGTTCAGCGATATTTACCCAAAAAAAAATTGTGGATGGTTAAATTTTAATATTTCATATCTAAACAAGTAAGTTCAGCGATTTTATCCAAAAAAAAATTGCGGATGGTTAAATTTTAATATTTCATACTTAAACAAGTAAGTTCAACAATATTTATCATTTTTTTTGGATATGGAAATATTTCTAGACCGCAAAACCAAAGTAAATTATTATAAAAGAACAACCAAGGGAAAGCCTACCAGAACCACATTGTAAAGTAACCAACAATTTTTTTTGTATAAAATGATTTTAGTAATAGAATATAGTATAGTTAAATTCAGTAGTTGAAGTTATGCAATTACGAACCATATTGTAAAGTAAACAAAAACTTTTTTATATATATAAAATGCTTTTAGTAATAGAATATAGTATAGTTAAATTCAGTAGTTGAAGTTATGCAATGAAGTTTAGTTGTTGACATTGGTTCGTTGAGCATTGTCACGTAACTTCGTCTACTACAAAACTTTTTAACTTCTACGGCTTATTATACCATCCAACGACTGCCACGTGGCTCGTTTAACCAAATCCTATTAACACACCCTATCCAATTCCCTAACGTTCACCAACTAACCATTAGAACAAACTAGGTCTTTTTTCCCGCGCTACGCGCGGGTTTGGGGTTTTTAGTTTTC
>OVAN01003188.1:0-30103 GCA_900406275.1 Anastatica hierochuntica
TACTTAACTGTACGCTTGCAGTGATTTCTTGAGTGAAAACCTGAGCCATCATGCAGCCATCAACTTCCAACACTTTAATTACGCTTGCCAGCACCATTATCATCCTCATTATCGTCATGCTCTTGCTCCTCTTTAAACGCTTCATCCTCATTGTTGGGCCTGATTCTGACAAGGCCCATTAATGGAAAACCAAAAAAGAAGAGAATTATAAGAGTTGATGGGCTAGCGACAAGACAGGCCCATTAGCAAAGGCTGAAGGTTGGACGATGTCGTTTCCATTGGTCAAAGAGGTTAGCAGCCTCAGCGAGATCGACGGAGGAGATCTCGTTGACCGAAACCTAACCTAGGCGGAGATCGAGAACTATAAAGAGAGGGAGGCATCGAGAAAGCAGGGGCTGGTCATTCATTTTCTCTTTAGCTTTCGATAATACATTGCTTGTACCTCTGTTCTCCTTAACTCTTATTCCCTTGTAAGTTGTCATTGGTAAAATCATAAATCGAAGGCTATTTTCAGTTACCATCCATCGAATTAGCTCAAACGGGATTCGTCCCACTTCGTTTCATAAATCTTTTCTTTCTTAAATCCAACCTAGGATAATTGTGAGATCTAATCCTCACACTCATCATTGCTCTCGAGCTACTTGTCTTCTAAACAATCAAAGAGCACCACCAAGACACAGTAGAAAAATCACAATGAAATAAAAGGAATACACAAAAGATTTTTTAACCCACTTCCTCCGTCAAAAGAATCAAATTTTCACCACCCAAATTTGCAACCCAACAACCATTTTTGAATATAATAGTGTAGCGAGTCTCGAAATGATTAAATATAGTATGCATATGAAGACGGAACAGAACTAAGGAAACGTACCATTTCCACTGCGCATGTGGAGATAAATGGCTATACATAAACGCGACCTGCCCGCTCTGCAAATACAACATACTCAAGAGTAGTAACTTGGATCGAGAGGAAGTCTAGAAGAAGAAACATCTGTGCTTTTTCATGAACCCCTCACAACATTTGATCAGACAAAAGCCCGGGGGTTAAAAGGAAGTAAAACACCGTTTATTTTTTTAGAGAATGATGATGCGTTTTTTGTGATATGATATATCTATGAGCTCAGATATGGTCATACATCCTCTAGAATTAGAACATGAATTCTCTCCTTTGAAAGTTTTGCAAAAAAAGGTACTAAAATATTAGCATCATCCCTAAGATTGCATAACAATCAACAAAAGCAGTTAAGAGAAGGTACATGAAAAGAAAGAAGACTATAAGAGGTCGCTTTAGCTTATTTGAGGTAGAACACTTCTTGTTCACATCCTTTGTCTTTCTAAGATACACTAAAACACTACATTCAGAACATAAGTCTCAGAGATTACCTATCCACATGTTGTTTTTCTTTGGCATCAATACATTGAGTAACACATATGAAAACTTCACCATGAAAGTCGAGTGAATATATATCTTTCGTTAACATGTCATCTTGAGCAAAGTTATGAGTCTCTTCAACCTGTTGCAAGAACATATTTTTAAAAACAGAAATATACAAAAATTTGATTTAGTTTCGTCAATATCTTACTTGAAAGTTTCCTGCAGGATATTGGTAGACACATTCAAGAATAAGATGATATGCGCAGTTAGATAAATGCAAAAAATATACAAGAGTAAAGAGAGCTAGAATTAGTATGAGATTAAAATTTTCACTTTTGTTGATAGAATATGAAAATATGTAAGGATCCTTGACAGGGCGGATCCACTTGTAAAGGAGGGGTGTCATGTGACACCCCTTAAATTACAAATACTTGTGTTGTGTAGACTTAGACATTGAAATATTAGTAGCTGAACTGTTACGTTTGCCTCTTTGTACCCCTAACTCATGGTTCAAATCCCATGTAGATCTTTTTTTATCTCACGGAAAGTTTTATTGCTGGTGAAGTTTTGTTTTCCTCCAAGTGCAAACCAAAAGGCTGAGCTCTTTGTTCCTAATTTGGAATGCAAACCAAAACGCTGATAATTGTTTATATTTGGCTACGTAAACACGTGATAATTTGATGAGAAAGAAACACGAACAAAAATATTTGTTGGAGAAAGTACACAGAAACGACAATTTAAATATTATGGTTATGAAGAAAAACATTACCGTGATGAAACAATCGGGGAAGAACATTCTTGGCATAGAGGCTCTAACTGTCAGATCTTTTTTTATCAGACATCTTGACAATAAGCAAACGTGTATAAAAATAAGATGAGATCGAAGAAGAAAAAAAACAATGAAACAAAAATCAGACGCAAATTAGAATACGACAAAAATCCGCTAAATATATAGTGAAATAAACTATAAGCAATGGTGAAAAAAGAATATTTACTTTAGCTCGAGTAAACCGAAGATAAACTTATGTAGTTGAACTGAAGGTGAATATGTACATAGTAAAATTGAACGTAATTGATACAATAATGGAGAAGGAGGTTAGCATATTATTGATAATAAGGGTATTAGAGTTTAAGGTGTATTAGGGTAAGTATTAGGTATTTATAGAAACACAATTAGGGTTTAAGTCTCGAAATTACAGTATGAACGCCGACTGAAAACGACGAATGAGAAACTACCACGCGAAACAATGCAAACAAAAAAAAATTCGACGAATGAGAAATCGCCACGTGAAGCCACGCAAACCCTAAAGTGTGTTAAAAAAAACGCGAATCGCTGAGAAAACAACAAGTCAGTTTTTTTCTGTGAGGCCGTGAGACTGACTTTTTATATAATATTTATGTAGATATATTTTACAGCTGACAAGAGAGTCTAGAATATAGACACAAAGAGTGTTAACACAAGTTGACTCGAGTTGCAAGAAAAAACACTTCTAATAACACCATTGGCTTTCTAATGCGTGCACATCAAATGTGAAATTAACTAAATCCAAAAGAAAAAGACAAAATATTTGAGACTCTTTGTATTCTGCAAAGGACTAATTTTCCAGTTTCTTTCAACTCCTACTACTTCTACTTCTCTCTGGTGCCATTCTCGTATCAAGCGTAGAGAGGACTTGTGGCATCGACATTCCTCCCGACACTACAATCTCTGCAAATTAAATTAAAAAAAAAAAAAACAAACCCCACGGGATCAGAAGATGCTATCTCCAGCATTTTTATAAATGGAATCAAAGGATCTCTTTTCCTCACCTATGCCTTCCCTTACTGAGAGATTAGGTCTGATCACATCCTTTGTACCAACAAGGAATACATCTCCAATGTAAAGGTGATTTGTCGGAACATACACACAGCAGAGTTCCTCTTCATCTGCGTAAGTCTGCACGGACACATTAAGGTTTTTGTTAAACGGACTGACTTTCCAGGGAGAAGGTTGTGGAATTTTGGTAACAGACCTGGAGAAGGACGGTAGATGTAATGAACCCAATTGCATATTCACCAATACGGGGATGCCTTATAATGGCGACTTCCTTGAAAGCCTGGGTGTTTTGATCTGGAATATAAAGATGAGAAGTCATATACCAAAATAGAGACTTAAAGAAATAAACGGCAATGGTACCTGGTGATATGGCAGTACTGATTTGCTTGGAGGCATTGTAGATGTGGCGAACAAATGGCATTCGCTTGATAAACCACTCTCCCAAGTTCAGAACCGATGTACCCAACCATGAGGACATGAACACTCCAACCAAGAAGATAAATGTAATGGATGTGATAAAGCCAAGTCCTAAAGCAAAATTATACAAAAAAAGATTTAACATATATCACACATTTACGTTTTAGTTAATAAGAAAGATATATAGAAGCTCACCAAATATATTAATTCCGAGTTGAGCATATATTGGGGAGAAAAACCCATCCACGAAATGAATGAACCACCACGTAACATAGAAAGTGATGGCCATTGGAAGTAAGATAACACTGCAGGAAGATAATGGTAGAACTTGTTAATAGAAAAAAAGAAACAAGCAAAGCAGAAAGACATTTGCTTAGGTAAGAAATGGAAAAGTAAATCCAAAGACGGATGCCCCATCCCATCGTACCATCCAGTCATGAACTTCTTTGATGCCCAGCTTCTAATCAACTTGTAAAAGGTCTAGAGAGATTCAAACAATTCTCAGTCAGGAAAGAGTAAGACATCAGAGGAAAGAGTAAGACATCAGAGATGAAATTGCACACCATGTTCACTAAATCATCCATGAACCATCTATAAGCTAAACAGAGAAAAAAACACATCCTTGTATCTTAAATCTTGAACAGAACAAGCTCAGCAAACTTTCGGATTCTCTAAATAAATTCCCAGTAAAACTACAATCTCACCAATTATGAGAAGACTCGGCACTAACCCAAACAGAAAATTAGAGCAATTTCATCACCGGAACCCTAAATCGCATAATACGAACGAACAATACGAGCCTATACAAACCCTAAAGACGTATTTTAGAATTGAGTACAAAATGGGGAAAAAGTGATTACCTCTTGACCAGCGTGATGAGAGGAAGAAGACGAAGAGGGTTTGGGTATAGAATCGTCATCGCTTTCACCAGATTGAGAAACTGGAATCAGAAGCTCCCGATCTCTGTTGGTCATCACGATCCCTGGTTTCGCATCGCCCATAAACAGTAATGAAGAAGGAATTGGAAACCAAGAAGCAATATAGACAAGAGAAGATCAACAAATTCAACGGCTGATGACTCTAATTCGACGGTCAGAGAAAGAGGAGAGAAATTATCTGTTTCCAGTCTGTTTCGCAAATTTGTTAATTAGTTTCCCATACGAAAATAACATTTTTATTAAACAAATATAATGGGAATTAGGATGTATAAACAAAAAAAATAACTAAGGGTTGTAGGAATGTGAGTAAGGGGTGTTATTGAATTTTGGATTTTAATGTATTGGGTTGTAATTGAATTTGGAAGTTTTTATGGATTTTGTTGTATTTTGTAGTAGTGAACAATGTATTCTAAAGTATTTTAGTGGATTTGATTGTAATGTGTTTTGGTTGATTTGTATGTAATTTCAAATCATCTAAAACTAGAAAATATGAGAGGAGCAAGTGGGCTAGTGGTTGCACCACCTCTGCATCCATCTCATCTAACCAGGGTTCGAACCATGCACCTGCCTCTTGTGAGAAGAACTATTTGCCACTAGACTACGATGACAAAAAAAAACTAGAAAATATTTTAAGAAAAATATATAATTCAATGAAATATACTTTAACAAAAAAAGTAATTTCATATGAGACATCAAAAAAAAATCATATGAATTTGAAGATTCACAATCAATATAACAAAAGAAACCTCCAAATAAAGTGTATGATTCCTAATCAGAATAGAAAAGGTCATGACAGCTTTCCTTCTTACAAGAATTTTATCGATGAACTTTATTATTGTTAAGTCGTTTGGTTCAAAAGAAAAATGAAAAAAAATAAATTTATCTATGTATTTATGTTTTTATGAGTGTATTTGAGACTACTGATGAAAAACCTCTGATTTGGGTTAGTTGTAAAATGACCAAGAGAATACATTAAAATCCATCAAAAGCAATTCACAACAAAAATCTAATTTTTTTGAATAACAGGTGATTTCAATGTATTTCATATTACATCAATCAAATGCTCAATCGAATAACACTATATTTTAATGTATTTCATCAAATACATGATTGAATAACACTGAATTTCACTTTTATTTTGAATTACAATAAATTCATTTAAAACACAACATTCAATAACACCCCTTAAATTTGAGTTTCTATAAATTCTAATGTTATTCAATTGGCTATGTAATCAATTATTTTAAATGGAAGTGTTATTGAATGACGTATTTCTATGAATTCTTTTAAATTCGGGTGTTATTCAATCTACTTATTTTTCTATTCTATTAAATGTTTGTGTTTTTTTTTTGACACGCAAAGTCATTCTATTACTTAAACTTGAGGTGGTGTGGCGAGCCACACCGGAATAGAACAACCAACAAAAGAGAAAAGATGTTGATGCTGTCCAGCAAGTCGAGCTAACAAATCTGCCTTCGAAACAAAATCGCGTGGGACATACGAGATCTTGAAGCACGGGAAAGCAAGCTTCGCTCTCTCCAACTCCTGGAGCTCTGTCGCAAAATCTGGTCATTCCGTCGGATTAGAGAGCATGCGAATGACGTCTTGGTTGTCTGTGCCGAACTCCTGAATAGCGGAATGGGCTGGCACACTCTGCATAGCCCATAAAAGCGCCTCCAGCTCTGAATGAAGTGATGATATCCGCTGGACGTGATTCCGAGCGCCCATCCAAGTGCTAACAGCGTCAGCCCCCACAAGGGACCAACCCATTCCGTTTAATCTATCCGTCATCTTCCAAGATCCATCGACCAAGCATATATTCCGCAAGCATATGGCTTGCGGGTGTATCAGTGGTGCCTCCACAATGGGCAGAGAATCCTCCACAGTTGCTGCTGTCCAAGCCCGCTACTCAGCAGTAGCTCGGTTAACAATATCTGCCGCCTCCCACGTGGTCCCACTGAACAGTTGTTCATTATGTGCCTTCCAGATAAACCAGAGAATCCATGAATAAGATCCATATCCTTCTCCGCTGGCTGCCTCCGAGCTCCAGAATAAATAGGCCAAAGAACATAAAGACTTGGCACCGGAAAGACTCCTGGAACCCTCAATGCAGGAACCATTGTCCACACTTGTAATGCTTTAGGGCAGGCGAAAAAAGCGTGAAGAACTGTCTCTTCCGAATCCCCACACCACGGACAAAGGTCTGTACAGTAAATCCCACGCCCAACCAAGTTATGTGTAACAGCTATGTAGCCAGACACCATCTGCCATATAATATGGCAAATCTTCTGTGGCGCATCAATCTGCCAGGCATAACACTTCAATCCCTTCAAACTCGGCCCATAATGGACCGCCCCATCCTCACTTTCAGCCAACTCGCGGGCCAGCTTATACCCTGATCTGATTGTGTAATGTCCCGTCCGCGAGAGTTGCCAGCAAAGTCATCCACATGAAAGGATTGAGCAATCGGTAAACTCCTGATAAGGGGAATATCCTCCGCCACAATAAACTGCTCCAGCTTTGGAACATCCCACTGCTTGGAATCGCGATCAATAAAGTCACTAACCACCATCAATGGATGGACAGTAGGGACCCTCGCTCGCGCAGGCCGCGCAGGAATTGTTGGTAGCCATGGCTCCTCCCACGCTGTAGTAGTAAGCCCTGAAAATATCTTTTTCCGTAGCCCATAGAGCAAAAGCTCCTTAGATGCTAAGATACTTCGCCACCCATACGAGGGTCTATCCGACTCCGCCGTGCGCATCAGGCTAGAGAACTTATAATATCTCCCTTTAAGAACTCGCGCTAACAAAGAGTGTGGAAACTGGTTGAGCCTCCAAAGCTGTTTGGCCAAAAGGGCCAAATTAAACTCGTGGAGCGTACGGAACCCTAGCCCACCTTCAGCTTTGGGAGCACACAATATATCCCAGGATGCCCAGTGAACACCTCGGCGAGGAGGATCGGAACTCCACCAATATCTAGCAACCGCACTAGTAATCTTATCACAAACATCCAGCAGAAGCAGGAAACTCGACATAACATACGTGGGCAAAGCTAACGCAACGGCTTTGATCAAAATCTCTTTCCCCCCCTTAGACAACCGCTTTGAAGACCACATATTCACCCGTGTCTACAACCTGTCCCTGATGAAGGCAAAGACCTTGCATTTGGACCCACTCAAATCCTCTGGAATACCTAAGTAGGCTCCGAGGCCACCATCTGTTTGGATACCCAGGATATCCTTGAGATTATGTCTAACCAAATCGGGGACCTTCTTGCCAAACATGACCGAAGATTTGTGAAGATTGACTTTTTGTCCGGATGTTGTGCCATATAACTCTAGGATTTTCAGTACCTCCAAACACTCACGGGGCTCCACCTTACAAAAAAAGAGACTATCGTCCGCAAACAGGAGGTGGGACACTGAAGGACTAGCTCTCGCTACCCGCATACCAGTTATGCGTCCCTGCCACTCCGCCTCTTTCAGAAGGCCAATGAGCCCTTCCGTACATAGGATGAAGATAAAGGGAGACAAAGGGTCTCCCTGTCGCAAACCACGTCCCGGCTGAAAATGGCCCCGAGGGTGACCATTTATCAGTACACGATAAGAAACCGAGCGAATACACCGCATGATCCAAATGATCCACTGTTCTTTGAAACCCATCCTCCGCATCACAGCCTCCAAAAAATCCCACTCTACCCTGTCATACGCTTTGCTCATGTCTGACTTTATTACCATCCATTCTAATTGTCCCTTCAGATTGGTGTTCAATCCATGAAACATCTCCTGAGCTACCAGAATATTATCAGTGATCAAACGCCCAGCAACAAAGGCTGACTGGGTCTCGGATATTAGCGCATGCATATATCTCTTGAACCCTCTGACATAAAAGCTTCGAAACGATCTTGTAGCCCACATTGCAAAGACTAATCGACCGAAACTCTGCCATCTCCTGAGGCCTATCCGTCTTAGGAATGAGACAAATGTTGGTCTCTTTCAGTCCAAGCGCAACGGCGCCATCTGTTAGGAAATTATTCACCATCGCAATAACATCGGTTTTCACCACTTCCCAGAAATGCTGATAGAACAGGGCTGTCATCCCGTCAGGACCCGATGCTTTTTGCGGGTGTATGGCGAACAACGCACAACGAACCTTTGCTTCTGTCACCGGTTTCGTCAGATCCGCATTCATAGCAGGTGTAATCTTCTGAGGAATGAAGCCTAAGACCTCCTCAATATCAAGTTGTCCAGATGTCCGAAACAAATCCTTGAAATACTTTGTGGCAATGGCCACAATGCCTTCCTCCTGCTCAACAAACACACCCTCCTCATCTTTAAGGCGTACAATCCTATTTCGCGCCCTTCGCTGCCTCGTCGTCGAATGAAAATAACTCGTATTGCGATCTCCTTCCCGGAGCCACAACGCCCGACTCTTTTGCCGCCAGAAAATCTCCTCCTCCTTTAGAGCATCGTGTAATTCCGTCGTCGCCAATGCTAACTCTTCTAACGATGAGCTATCTGACGAATGAAGGCAATCCACCTTAGCCTTCAACTCTTCCAATCGCTGGTCGGCATTCACCCTATCTGCCCTGCTCCAGGAGACAATGGTCTTCCTACAAGCGGCGACATTAGATTGCAAATCCAAGTTTGATGCCAACCCGGTCAAGGTATCCCTCACAACCGCTTGAAAACTCTCCTTTTTAATTAACCTTTTATCAAATCTACAGGATCTCTTCGCCCGTAGGGGTCTAGCAAGGATATGCGCAATGACTGGCCGATGATCCGACCCCCACATCCGAAGATACTGAACCGTAGAGTGAGGAAATGTGTCATGCCAACCCTCGTTGCCTAGCGCTCGGTCTAGACGACAGCGTACACGAGTACAATTATTCCCTCGATTTCCCACCCATGACATAGGGTTCCCAGAGTAAGGAAATTCCAGCATGCCACAATCTTGAATCATTTGACGGAACGGGAGGAATGATGATTCCGACCGAACTCTACCTCCTTGTTTCTCGTCATTGCAAATTATACAATGACGGGAGGAATTTTGTAGTAATATCATTTCAAAAGAATTTAATAGAAAATTCTACACATAATTGTAAAGAATCAGTTCTCAACTTTTAAGTTCAGATCTGAATGGAATATTACTATGTTGTTTTTCTTGGTACGTCATTAGTAATTTTGAAATAAAACTACAAAGAGAATACAAATAATACAAATTCATGAACAAACGTAATTATTGTATAGTTGAACTACTAACATAACCATTTAAAAAAATCCAAGATACGAACGTAGAATATTATTAAACATATACTAACGTGTAAGATACTAACTATTTCAAATTAGTCAAAGGCATATCCTAAAATCTAGGTAAACATATATATAAAATCTCAACAAAAAAAATTATTAAATTCAAAACTCTTCATTCAATCCTTTCTCGTATGGGTATATATACATAGCAATGATAGTATCACCTCTTCTTCACAAAATTTATAACACTAAAGGTATCATTTTTGGTAATTTTTATAGTTAAGTAATTTATGTATTTCTTTATAGAAATTTCGTATTGTTTTTCAATTTTTTTGCTCCTTGGTGAGTTTTATCTACACATACACGTGTTCATGTTTTTTTTTTATCAGGATGGAAATAGGAGAAACATCACAACCAAAAAAAACAAAAAGTGGGTATCTTCTATGGACATCTCAAGAAAGTCAGTTGTTGAAACGTTTACTAGTCGATGGTATCAAACGGGGTTGGCGTGACAAATGGTTTTATAAACAGAGCAAAGGTAGAATAAGAAATAATATCGTTTATAAAAAAACGGCTTGGACGCAATAAGACTTACAAGAATTATGTAAGTCGAATGAAGTCTTTGAAAAAAGAATATCAAAGTTATGTACAACTTTTTCGATTTAGTTCTGGTTTTAGGTGGGATCCGAAAAAAAAACAGTTTAGTGCTCCTGATGAAGGATGAGAAAACAATTTTAAGGTACTTTAAACTCTCTTTAATTTTTTATTAATTAATTATATTTATACTGTATAAAATATGTTTTTCTAATTATTACATTTTATCAGGGGCATCCAAATCATGAATATCTTCGGCATAACACTTTCGAAAACTTTGAAGATTTACAAGTCATTTTCGAAAGTGTTATAGCAAGGGGAAATAACGCATTTGGACTAGGTGGTGATACAAATTTTGAAGCTTTTGAAGTTGAAAATGATGCTCAATCAAGAGATGAAGTG
Organism: Anastatica hierochuntica; assembly: GCA_900406275.1. Taxonomy (NCBI): domain Eukaryota; kingdom Viridiplantae; phylum Streptophyta; class Magnoliopsida; order Brassicales; family Brassicaceae; genus Anastatica; species Anastatica hierochuntica. The sequence goes on from OVAN01003188.1 coordinate 10,794, forward strand.
AATCATATGGAGAATATGGATGAGGTTTATGAAACTCCTAATGAGAAAAGTTACCTTCTAGGAAGAGAGCTAAACCTAGTGGCAATGGCTGAGAGAAGAAAGAAGAAAGATGTCGAAGAGAAGTTGATTCAAGAGAAGCAGAGAAAAAGAAGAATAATGTTTGGGATGCAATCAAAGAGATTCCTAATTTACAAGAGCATATCCGTTATGATGCAGTAACCAAGATTCACACGTTGATGATATTGCGTCAAATAAAAATTAATTTGAATTATTGTCAGTAGTGTGTTTTTCAGTATTTCTCATGTTCTAGTTTTCTTCTTCAAATAATTTTTATGTTATATGAAATTAAATTAATAAAATTTAATTTTTAATAAACCATTTCTTTGTAAAAAATGATGGTCAACTACCATCTTTCTTTTTCAAACTTTTGTGTTGTGGTGGTTTTTTATGGTAATAACATATATCAATATTTACAATATTTGCACGTATCATGACCAAGAAGCATGTACGCTTTTTTTTATTTTTGTTAGAAAATGAAATATGAGGCAAAAAAACATATAGTTTTAACAAATATTATTCTACAGTTTTAAGGAAAAAAGTAAAGTGTCACTAATAATAAGAAAATCTTAGAATAGATAAACAATTTACATTAAACTAAAATTAAAACAATTGTACATGTACTAGATTTAACAAACGACCTTTTCAAAATTTTAAATTCAAAATAATTAAAGTTATGACTTTCTTAAATGTAAAATTGTTTCATAATCAAACAACCATCACAATCCCTAGAAAGTAGTTCTTCTAGAACCAATATACAATCCCAGAAAAGTAGTATCTATATCCATTTATTTATTTGTAGAAGTTTACCCGAATCAACAATGCCATGAAGCACATAACTTGAGGGTCCCATCGTCCGCATCATCTCTTTTAGATGTCGATGTACATGCCACCTGTTACTTCTGATGATGCATATGCTAAGGATGTTGTTATTGGAGCTGTTTCTGCTACCTTGGACAAGGAATTCACTGGGAGTTTGAGTTCTGGCGAGAGCCTGAGGCGCAAAGTAGAGAAGAGGATCAAGAGAGCTCATAACACATTATATGAATCCAGACACCCTGATTAGACAAATTCAGAGTATTCTAAAGACCCTGCAACATATTTTATTTATCTATCTAGTTACTTTATTTTTCTTTTTCTTATTTTAATGTTCTTTTAGCATCGTTTTTTAATTTCCACTCACATCGGGGATGGTGTTTGTTACTGATGCACTTTTTTTGGGTGTGTTTTCTCACTATTTGAGTCTTTTTCAATTGCTTTATTGAACCAAAAATCTTGTTGGTTATTTTGACAGAAATCGATGATGACTTTTGGATTATTGTTTTATTTTCTTTTGTGATTCTAGATGACTATTTTTTGCAGAATCTATTAACACAATCGAGCGGGAGAACCCTTTGACTTAACTCCATACATAAAGTTTCAGCTTCTAAGATTTGATTTTATATAAATTTGACTTTATCTTATCTAGATTTTAACTGAACATAATTTTTCTTATCAGGATCTTTATCAGACACTGAACGAGAAACATTCACGATTTTTCTATCATTTCACCAGTTTTTCATCATGAATGGCCAGACTCATCTACCACACGCTGACCTTTCAAACTCCATTCATTCTCACTTTTTCATCATGTGCAAAAACACTGGAGAAAATACGATTCACATAGTTGTTTTTGCTGCTTAGGATTGATTAATGGACGATAGACATTTTTTTTGACATATGAAAATAGGTAGTTTAGATATTTGATTATGTCTTTTGAGGATTATGCGTGAGCTTAGATGTGACTTAAATGATGATATGATAAGATGATGGTTAAATTCGGGTTTCGTGGCTGTTTTTGATATTATGATGAGACATGTATTGTATAAAGTTGGTCCTACCCGAATTGTGCACAAAAGAAAATCCTAAAATGACACAAGAAAGGGGCCAAAAATTTGTTTGTCTTAGTAGTTTGAGTTTTCCAGGAACATGTTTATCATTGATTATTTAGGTGGGTTGGAGTTTATATTTGAATACTTAAGTAGTATAAGAACTATGGTTTATCGATAGATCAATAATGTCTTGCACAATGTCTGGCATTTTTTTCATATTCTTGAAAGCGCTAAACACTTAAAGTCTGCCCCTAAAATCACTCTTCTTTTACCAAACTCTTTCCTGATAAAGATTTTTTTGATGAGAAACTCACACCCTTATTAATGAATCTAAAGAATTAACTGATGGGAATTCAAGCTTTTCAGGTTTGAGATTTAAAGTATGAAGCTTGGGATGTCACTATGTCGATTTTGGGAGAAAGTCTAACTGTTCTTGTTTTATTATATGCTCAGGTCAATTATTTTTGCAAATCAAGGTCTGTTGAGGTTTTAAGAGTCCACATGTTTGAATTCCTAGTAGCCTTTACTTGCGGACAAACAAAGTTTCAAATCTGGGAGAACTGATATACACTACAAAAACAATCATTTTGCGACATCCATTAATAAGGAATTTGAGACATCGTTATTTACCATACATTTTGCAACAAATTAGCATCAAAATAAAAATTTGAGATAATTTCGTTGTTAATTAATGTCGAAACCATTTATCTTGATGTCAATTGACTAGCATTTAACGATGAATAATGACGAATTGTATATCTATCGACACTTGGTTGTATCTTTACGTCGATTCAACGACCAACCTGTTTTGATATCAAATAACTAGCATTTAACGATGATATAACGACGACTAAAACATACGTAGTAACTTGGTTGTTTATTTATGTTGACCTAATAAGCAAAAAATTTTGAAGCGAAATAGTCACTAATTTGCAAAGTTTAGGTCAGTAGGTGGGAACATTTAATTTTTATTGTATATGTAGTTAAACGATCCATATTTTTGTTGTTAATTTGTCGTAATATGCTTGCTAAGATGAATTAAAGCTTTCGATGTTAAGTTATTGTTAATTTATGTTGTAAATTCAATTTTAAATTTTCAGTCTCTTCCTATATATACACCCCTCCTACTCCACTCAAAATATACCTCACACTCTTCTTCTTCTTTACTAATACAAAATCCTCTCTCTCTAAAATCAATATTTTTGGAGAAAATATCTTTTGGCGACATATACTAAATCTGGCGATGGATGTATGTGCACAAAGACTCTGAAAAATGGTTACTTAATACTTTTTCAACGTGCTTGAAATATTTATACAGCAGAATCTACCAATCACTATAGACTGCGGTAAGATATTCTTTGCATGTAAGAAATGCAAGAATACAATATTTATTCTTGTTGAAAATGTGTGAAAACATTTGTTAAATAGAGGGTTTACACCACACTAATATATTTGGTTTCAACATGGAGAAGGAAATTGTGGTATTGTTGCTAGTAGTTGTAATAGTAATTATCATCGTTAATCTGTAGATAATGTCGAACTATTGATATGCACGATTATCTTCAATCTGAGTTTGATCAATATCATCATGAGGATAATCAACATGATAAGATTAGTGACATGTTTAAGATGCATTTTATGAAGCTACTATTTTCTCATTTGAAAATATTGTCAAAGAACCTAATTTAAATGCAAAAAGATTATACAACATGTTAAATGCTGCAAATCATTCATTATATGATGGAAGTAAAGAAAGAAACTCTAAGTTATCATTAGCTGCTAGGATCATGACCATTAAAACAAATCATAACTTATCTGATGTATGTTTGGATGATTGAGTTGATTTGATAACAAAGTATTTACCTTTGATAATTTTGGTGCTGAAAATGTATTATGAGATATAATGTTGGTTTATAGTCTCGGTCTGCCATCTGAGATGACTGATGTTTGTGTGGAAAATTGTAAGTTTTTTGGAAAGATGATGGTAAGCTTTAGAATGTCGATTTTGCAAAAAGCCAAAATATAGACCGCAAGGTGTTAGTCAGAAGAAAGGACCATACCAGAGGATGTGGTATATCTGTAATACTGATAGATTGAAATGAGTTTAACAATCTGAAAGGTTGGTTGCATTAATGAGGTGGCATGCAGAATATTCCTAGACGGATCTAGGGGTTACCCATCCATCGAAACTTTTCCGAAAATTTGTAACATTCCTAGACGGATGGGTTACCCACTCCTGCGTGATTCTTGAAATCTAGTGACGTCTATTCAGTGCCAGATTCTCAAATCTGGTGAAATATTCTGAAGTCTGCTACTTTAAAATCTATTGAAATCTGATGTAGATTTGGTCAAATCTGGCAAAGTTTGCAATATTTCCCATTGGACAACGAGAAGAGTCTTTGACTCGTATGGGATTGGCGACGCGAATAAGCGTCCTTCTGAAAGCATTCTCGTAATATACAACTCATGAGTCGCTTAGACCTTTGTTTTTGAACTCTTGTCACCGGTCCTAAAGGTATGCTCGGCGGCTCCACCTGCTTAGTTTTTGTTGTGTTTACTGCTCTTGTTTCCTCCTTTATAAGTGCAGACGGCGTAGTTGGAATGTACTCTACAAAGACCGCATCATTTTCGTCACCTTGAGAAAGATTTACCTTCAAATCAACATTTTCTACATTAAACAAACACAAAGCAGTAATGTTAAATGTGCTTGAGACAGTATACTTACCTCGCAAATCCAACTTATAGGCTATGAGTTCGATCACTTGGAATGGTCTGTCTCCTCTTGAATACAACTTATGTTTGCAATTTTGAGAAAAATGTTCTGTCCTTAAATGAAGCCAAACGCAATCTCCCAACTGAAACACAACTTTCCGTTTGCCTTTATTTGCCTTTTACACATATTGCTCAATTCTACATTCTATTTTTGCTCGAGTTTTCTCATGGAGTTTCTTCACGAATTTGACCTTCTCCTTTCCATCCATACTTAGAGTTTCTGTAATACGAAATGGAGACAAATCAAGAGGCGTAGTAGATTAAAACCATGAATAACTTCAAACGCTGAAAAATCACAGTTTTTAGAACGGCTGTATGAAAAATTTGGTATGTGGTAAGCATTCTTTCTAGGTTTTTAGATTTTTTCCAACTATGGCTCTTAACATAACTCCAAGAGTTCGATTTACTACTTCTATTTGTCCATCAGTTTGTGGATGACAAGTGGTTGAAAGCAAATCTTAGTCCCAAGTTGTCTCCACAATGTTGCCAACTTTGAACCAAACCCGATTAAATACCCGAACGATCCTAAACTTCAAACCCAAAAAACCGGAACCGAATCCGACACAAATAGAAATATCTTGGATACCCAAAAATATCTTAACTATATAGTTGTTTTTAGATTTAGTATCCAAAAAGAATTGTAAATTACCCCCAAGTTATCCGAAATATCTGATAAAATATCCCAAACATATAAAAAATAGCAAAACATACCGGAAATGCTAAAAATATCTATTGTTTCTTCCAACAAGTAATTGAATCAGACCGATTTTCATGTCAATTTTATGTATTAGGTATTATATTGTTCAAATTTATATGTTGTGTATTACTTTTATTTTTAGATTTTTGAAACTTTTTGGTACATTAGAATGTTTTCGTTTTTGTACTTAATTTATACGGGTACCCCAACCAGAATCAAACCCGCAAAGATTAGAACCAACCCCGAATCGAAATTTATAAATACCCGAATGGAACCTATATCTATAACACAGAAAACCCAAAACCCGAATAAACCTGAACCGAACCCGAATGGGTACCCAGACGCCCACCCCTACCTGTGGCAAATTCGTTCGGATCTGATTTGTAACAATTCGATCACACCAAGTCAAAAAAATCCTTACAACTATGCCACCGCAACAAGCTGCCTCCTTTGGTAATCATAACAACAACAAGAGAAAATTGAATCCATACGAGTTTCCCAATCTAAGTAGCTTTCCGGGTCAGATTTTCCATGAAGCATTAGAAACTGAAGATCAGAATGCCACCTCCTTGATTTTGTCTCTCACCATCTTCTTCCAGAATTTGATTCAAAGGTTGAGGGGCTGGAAGTTGGGGATTCACTACTACAACTTTGGTTTGTCCGAAACGCTACATCACCTCTTGAAGTAATGTTTGAATCACCTGCAGATCCGCCCTATGATTTTACATTCATAAGGTAAAAACTAGATAAAAAATAATAACTCTCTCACGTGTGTTTTCCCTCTTGTTCTTCTTTTGAGTTGTTGCTCCAAAGGTTCACAATGACTCCAAATCCAATAGTAATGAAAAACTTATCTACTCAAGAAAATTCCAAGAATTAAACTAGCAAAGTGGTCGAAGCTAGATTGTGTCCAAATGAAAATTTTTGGTGTTTTATAGTGATCATTGAAATAGAAAAAAATTAGGTTAAGAGAAGGGTTTGATTTGAAAAAATAAATTCCGCAAGATATTAGGGTAGACTCAAAAAGTTTAAAAGAAATGGACCACTTAGATGAAAGAAAGGATTAAGGATTTCAATTCGATCTTTGAACAAAATTCAAACCTCCCAATTAGGCAAATTAAAGATCTCCATAGGGAAAGATGATGTTGAATCTTTTATTTTATCCTAGATACTGGTTGAGACTTGTCGAGAACTGATATATTTGTTTTTAAGGTCACTTTCCTTTTCTTTCATTTTGCAAGAGGTATTCTTTTTTCTTGTGAACCTTTTTCCAAAATTTAGAAATTCAAAATACTATAAAATAAAAACAATATAAATAGATAGGGATATACAATCAATTGCCTAACCATAGCTTTTATACTAAAATTGATACGCGCTTCAACGGATACCTCCAAATATGCATAAGAAGGATATGTAGCAAATGCTCCAGGATCAAACTACGGATTGAAATGGTTCGAGGTGGATCGTCGGACACCACAACGAGAGCGGAGACTCGTCGATACTATCCCATAAGCTTTCGAGAAAGAAATTCTCACCTAGCTAGAAGGTAGTTCGAAGGGAACCAACGAGATTAACAATCTCAAAGAAAATTTATAATTCAAACTATATTTTAAAATGTCTACAAATGATCCTTATATAAGAGTTGAATGATACTTGGACTCGATGAGGTGACCCTTTTTATTCAAAAATTATGCAGGATTCTCGAAATCCGATGAAGTCTGATGAGTGCTGGAGTTTCAAATCTAGTAAAATATGCTGAAGATTGCTAAGTTGAAATCTAGCGAAATCTAATATAGCTTTGGTCAAATTTGGAAAAGTTTGCAATCATTCCTATTGGACCACGAGAATAGTTTTTGAATCGTCTCTGACTGGTGATGCGAATAGGCGCTCTTCCGAAAAGATTCCCGCAATATACAAATCCATGAGTCACTTAAACTTTTGAGGTCAAACTCTCATCATCGGCTCCACCTGCTTGGTTGTTGTGTTTACTTCTCTTTTTGCCTCTTAGATAAGTGCAGACGGTATAGTCGAAATGTCCTCCACGAAGACTGCATCAATATATAAAATAAAATGTTCCTTTTTAAATTAAGTTGCAGTTGACATTTTATATAAAATAATATGTTCCATTTTAAATAATGGCAATGACATATACTTTGCCATTTTTTAGTAAAAATTTTACAGAATTCGTTGTACTTCATCAGAAACACAATCTGTTGTAAATTCCTCGCTAAATTACTACGCTGTAAGATGAATATTATCATTTTCTCGTAAATTCACGATGAATTTACGACAAAATATCTAACTTCAAAAATATTAATGTTGTTATTATCAATTAGTTTTTTTGTATGCTTTTTGTGTCTAAAACATAGCTAATGCAATGATTAACATGTAACTTAACACTTTAATTTGTCGTAATATAACGACAAATTAACGTCGATAAGTAGATCTTATGCCCTAAACCATAAATCGAAACTTAAAAACTATGAATATCTTAGTACGAGCCTAATACAAGTATATCTTTTGACTAACAACATTTTAATTTCTATAAAAGAATATATATATATATATCGAACCCTGATTCTGTGAGATGGTAGCAGAGATGGTGCAACTACTGGCCCACTTGCTGCTCTCAAATTTATATATATATACACACCATTACTTTTAGAAACATAACATAAATCTTCATGCAATATACTAAGCATATAGTTAACTCATGTTTGTCAGATTTTCAAAACATGTTTGTCATTGAATATGATTTATAATACTAACTTTTGCAAGTTAAATATGCAAAACCATAATACATTTTGGTAATTGAAGTTTATAGGAACATTTTATGACCTAATAACATCAATTTGTTTTTGCTTCAACGTTATTTTATGATTAATTAACAACAATTGGCACGCCATGCCGTTAATACATCGTAATGTCTAAATCCCTAAACTCTAAAGTGGAAACATCGTAACATGCAGGTACGGATAGTACAGAAGTACATTTTATCGTTAATATTTTTTATTTAGAAAAGGATTAACAAAGGATAAAAAGATAAGACGTTAATTCTTCGTAACTTTCCAATCTTTTTGCCTCCCGCATGCGGAAATCGAATTAAATTTCTAAATTTTGAACATTGAGTATATGAGATTTGACGTTATTTTACGACGATCAAAAAATCTATATATAGGACCACACCCCCTCCCTTCCTCGTAGCTCATCTCTCACAATCTCTCTCTCTCTCTGGAAGACACACACTCTCTCTCTACGAATCAAAGGTACTTTATTTTTTCATTTAACATTTCAGTTATATAAGTTTGTTTTAGATTCTAAAAGAAAATTATTTAGGTTCTGGAAGTTAGTTTTAGGAGGTAGAAATTAGTTTAAGGTACGTTTAATTAGTATGCTTCAGAATTAATTAGTTTATAAGATTTTGGATAAATATATAGTCCTAGGATTTTAGATATTTATTTAATCGTTTATGTTTTTAATGATTTTCATATGTCTAGATGATTGCGACCTCAATATATCAAGTTCTTGGAAGAGGAAGAGACTTAGACTGGTCAAAGTAGTGGTGGTGTATGCCGATCCACCGAGATGACCACCACATATTCAAGAGTCCTGGAAAGTACGTCCTCATCTTTTCCAACACCACCACTATCACAACCACATGTAGCCAAGGCTGATCAATCTCACGAGGTCCTATACATCCAGATTTGGATGTCCCTGGATATGCTCGTATGTATATCTCTGGATTGAAGATATTCTGAATCAACTCAGACACGATCATCTACCGAGGCTCGACCCAAAGAAGCCTCCAGAAACTTTCTGGTAGTTAAATTTTTTGTCTACTTTTAATTAATATTAATTTAAAGTAATATACACAATTTTTAAAATTATATTATTTATTTCTTGTCACAGGTTTGGGATTGACAATTGTGTTGACATAAGCGTTTCAGATATCAACAAAGGATATTTTATTTAGCCACACGCTAATTGGTCTCATACGCTGGATCTTATAAAGAAGATTTGGTACACGTGTTTTGCGGTACATTTTTTAATTTAAAAATTTATTGACATTTAATTTTTTCAAAAAAATATTTTGATTTGGAAGCAATAATTAAAGGTAAATAAATTTTTTTCCAGCAAAAGTGGCACTGGGACGTCTCCATAAACGAACGGGTCAAGGAAGCGTCCAACGAGAGGGTGACCAAGCAGCTTGCAAACACAGTCTCTCATTGGAAGGAGAAATGGATATGTGAGGGAGATGACGAAACCTATTTTCCTCTCAGATGCGGTTTGGAACGGGCTGAAGAGATATTTGCAGCATGCACATGCCGCATCAGTTGTGCCAAAGTGCTATGTATCTCGGAATACAGTGGCTGCTGATGACAAGATGGCGACAACCGCTTACGTTAAGACAAATTTCTTTTGGTTGACAAAAATGAAAATAATAAATAAAATTAGATACATGTTTAATCTTTTTATAATTTTGGTAAAATTAATCAATTAATCGATCAATTTCATTTTGTTTAATAGTTTAATGAGTCAGGAGCACTGCTACTGATGAGGAAAGTCTTTAGCAAACTTGCAAGAGGAAGAATGACTCATTCAATGATGCTCGATCATAAAGGATCTTCCACGAAGTCAATGCCAAGACAACGGAAACACATACTCAGTGGGCTCAGTCGCTAGGAAGGACAGTTCAATTAACTAGGGATCTATCCACTCCTGAGCTCGATAACATATTCGAGCATGTAATCTAATTTTGAATATGTTTTAACTTATTGATTTGATTTTATTTTTCTAAATTTAATTTTGTTTCTTTTAACTATATGTTCACATGTTTCTCCCAATTAAAAAGGAGAACTCTGGGAATGAAATCGATTCATGATGTCCCTGCCAGATCTATCTCTTACAATACATTCCCAACTAAAGAAGCTATCAGATTGAGTTGACAGCCGCTCATGCTGATATTGCAAAGTTACAGACGAAGCATGCGGCTTATGATGCACAGTTCTTGAGTTATGACAAATTATTCAGCATTATTGTAGAGGACAACTCGAATCTTGTTCGAGCTGTGTGAGAAGTTCAAGCTTGAAGACCATATCTCAAGCCGTCGAGGACGGCTGAAAGGGCCAAAATGCAATTGCTTCTTTTTTTTTTTAAATTGATTTAGGAGGGTTTGATAATGTATAATATATTTATGTACACTTTAATTTTAAATTTAATTAGTATCTTGTTTTTAATATATTATTTTAGTTATAGTTATAATTATATTAATTATAATTTTTGTATATAGACGAATTTGTATTTTGTTTATTTTAAAATAATCATTGTAGTATTGATATCATTTAACGACGTATTTACGATGAAAAATAACCATCGTTAGTTATTTTTGTCGTATATTGACGACGAATTTTCAACTTCTCATATACTAATTAGTTACAAATTCACCGTTAACTCATGACTTCTTTCACAATAATTAATCACTAATTTGTCATTAAATTACGACAATATTGCGACGAATTAAAAACATAATTTAACAACGATATTCGAAAAGCAAACATACATGGTAACTATTTGAGAAGGCATCTTTAAATCTTCGTAATCGGGAGCGAGACTTTTTTTCCAATCTGGAGTGATGGTCTGAAGAAACAAAAACGGCAAAATCAAAGTAAGGTTGATCAATCAATCCCCTTAAAAGCTTCAGCAAGATTAATCGATCAAATGAAAAAAAACAAAGAAGAAGTTTTTCATAGGAAAGTGATCGATCAATCCCAATAGGTCAATCGATCATCGTGTCCAACCCACTTTCTAGAATTTTTTAAAAGTTTATATTTCATTTCTGCTTTCTTTTGGAGTTTTTGCATTGTAGTAATTGAGGAGACAAAAGTTTTTACATTTTGGAATTTTTTTAACCCCTTTATTTATTTTTCAGTATGCTTTCCATTCCATCTTCGATTTCTGTTCTTTTTAGTATCTCTATGTAGTTCAATAATTATGTTTTCCTGTTTTCAATGAATTTCATAATTAGGTTGTGAGACAAAGGAAAAACTATCGTTAGAATTCTTCGTCTCAGTGGTTTTTAATGCTTAAACTTGATTGATCACCTAACTCATGATTTTAGATTTTTAAATTCAATGAGAATTGATTAAATGTTCGAAAATATATTAGATGAAAAAAATGTCCATAGCAAATAAGAATTGATGTTAAGGTGTTCTGTGAACAAATAAAACCAGAATTGTAATGCATATTTGGTCTTGACTGAACTCGAAGGGAGCTAGTTTTCATTATTCTTTGCATAGAGATTAAATATTCCACGAGGAGATACGATCCGCTCTTTGCTACTGCATTTGTTGGGCACCTTTAGTGTGAATTTTGGGTTAAAATTTTGAATATCACATCAACGTATACAATTGAGATTTTTTCTAATTTTTTTTGAAAAAGTACCATTTGAGAAAGGTCAAAACCCCTTGAGCTAAAGACTTCTCTATCTGAGGAATGAAGTGTTGATTAATTGATTCATGCTATTATGCTCTCATTCCTTTTCCCTATCTACCATTTCATATCATTAGTAATGCCTTAACACACGAATTTTCATGTTTAATGTCGATCTTTAGGGGATCTCAAATTCTCTAACTTCTCCAAATAAGAGAACTTTTTGGGCGTAAGACTTGGGGATTTTGTATGTTTGTCGCTGCCTTTGGAACTGTTATCACTCCAACCCATGAAATCCAACAATGTAGTCTTAGAGTATTGTGGTTCAAGCTTTTCGGTTTCTTCTCCTGAGTTTGAAGACCCTGCTGACTCAGAATCCGTCTCTGTTGTTGTTCTCCCTCCATCTGATGCTTCTTCTACAAATGAAGATGGCTTTCGTGCCAAAGAATCCGTGTAAAGAACATCTTCTATCCTTGACATCACCGTGTAAGCCAAACTCTCGAGTATCCTCGAGTAACTCTCCAACACCGCTTGCCCAACATCCTATATACATTATAAATCTTAGAATGTTTCTTGACATTTTTTTGTTTTTGTTTTTGAATTACCTTGTTAAACTGAATTTTGGAGATATCAAGGGAAGATTGCGGAAGACCAGGGAATTTCTGTTTGAGCAAGACCAAGATCGTCTCTGCTCTCTCTTCGAACAATTCTCTTTTCTCCAAACTAACTGCTGATCCCCAAGAAGATTTGTTATCCTTTAAGTGAAGCTTCCTCTTCCAAATACAAACAGATGCCTCAATCCTGTTCTTCAAATCCAACACTTTATGTTCCGTTGACAGGTCCAACATCAACAAGAATTGCTCTGGATCAAACCACTCATCTGTTATGCTCTTGTATATCGAATCTCCGAGGCTAGCTCTTCCGTTCTGTCAACATATATTATAAAAACTTAAAAGCTAGAGAAATTATATATAAAAATGTGTGAATGATTTTTACCTTTGGGAGAGAGTCGATATAGCTCTCGGGTATTGTCATTTCGGATAGGACTTGAGCATTAATGGCCATTGCGGCCTTTTGTACTTGTGTGACTGAATCTTTTTGAAAAAAAAGCATTCTTCGAGCTGGTTCAGATAAACCCCTGGGAGGAACTTTAACCGGAGGGAGCCACCATTTGTCGTTTGTTCGAGCATTCCTTGCTTGCTTCCCTTCTTCTGAATCTCTCGACACATACCAAAACTCGTTATGTCCTCTGAAGTTGTCGAGTGTATCCTGAACATGTTTTTTTTATCAGCATAAGTCTATCATATGTTAACTCTTACACTAACTACTAGTAGATACAATTTACACATGACAATTATGTTAGATTGTCAACAACAAAATGTAAAATGTATATTTGAGAAGTATATAATACGAATTGTAAAATGTATTGCATAAGTAGTTGTTAAAACAAAAACACTTACAATGAGCATGGCATCGAGTTTCCGAAGGGCTGGGATGTTCATGAGAAGATCACCTCTTTGTCTTGTAACCATAATCTACACAAAACTCATTAAACATTATAAATTTGTTTAGACAAATGGAAAATTGTATTGTTTTCTTTTGGAAAATTCGAACCTCGGTGCAAACTCCATCTTTACTTGTTTGCTGAGAAGGAACAAACTCGACAATGTGATCAGTTACGGACAACAACCAATCGATCTCTTTTTTCCACCTTGTTTGTCTATCTTGGGGCATCGGTTGAAGCTTTGTTTGTTCTCCGAATATAGATGCTGAAAAACGTTCATTAGAACAATAAAAAATCAAATAATAAAATCTTATAGTTACTTGGGAAGGAAGAAGGAAAGTCAAAGAAGAAAAGATTACCAGCAAGATTTGTGATGGCGTTTGAAAGAGCAAGAGCAGAAGATACACCTTTTCCGCCACCAGACATATCTTCTCCAAGAAGTAATTTTGCAAACCTATCCTTCATCATCTCCGTATCTGCAATACTTTTTATGTCATTATTAGGCTTTCTTTACGGAAATAAGTGAATCGTAAACATTGTTTTTCGGATCAAATTTTTTTCAATTAACCTGCTTGTTGTCTCTCAGGTCGGTTTCCCGGCCGAGTAAGAGGGGAAATCATAGGAGGAATGCTCTCCAAAGGACTCTCTACTAAGTTTTCGGAGTTTTGGCTTTCAGGTGTGTTGGATTCGACAAGATGAGAATCTTCGTTCTCAACGACAAGGGTTTTTAATTGTTGCTGTTGTTGTTGTTTTGTCGAGGATGAATCAAACATTCTTTTGAAATTGAATGATTTGGAAGCGCTTAGTCCTCGTTCCAACGCTGCAACCATGGTACAACAACGTTCGCTTGTTTTCTTGCCAAAACCCTTTTTTCCTTTAAAATCCAGCTGATCTAAAGATGATTAAACTTTTACAAATGTATTGTAAGTATTTTGTTAAAACCATAGAAGAAACACAAAAAACCTCTTTTCCGTTTTATCATGAAACAAAATTCTTAAGAACGTACGTTTTTTTGTCTTGGATTTTAAGGGTTAAAGACATTACAAATAAGAAAATAGTAAATCAAAATTTAGGAAGTTATCTTTTTTTAGGATTTGTTTTCTTCTCTTTTGAGTTAGAAGTAAATTGATGGTTTGTGGTAAATGGACGTTCCCCAAAGGACGGGGAGAACAATAAAACTCCACAACTGATTCAACTTTCTTTAGGAAGATTTACCACTCTTCAAATAAAGTAGTTAGTTATTTCCCAAACTTTATCATATTCCTTAATCACTATTTCATTAGTTTCAATCTTTTCATGTCTTCTCTTACGTAATCATAGATAAACAATCATGTACATAACATTATAGTTACATAATGTGACTATATTTATTTTTGATATATATACCAAAAAGGTCCAAGTTTGCATGAATATTAATGTAACGTCCGTCCCAAACTACAAAATCAAGTTATCAAAATCCTAACCGGTCTAACTTCCAAATCCAACAATAAACCAGAAATTTATCTAAACCAAATCCATCAGAAAAATCAAATAAACCAAGTTCAGAAATTCAATTAAAATAAAAATCCGGTTCCCGAAAACCGAACATCATTCCATCTCAGCCCTGGTCATCTAATCGTTATGCTCACCTGAAAAGGACAAAAAGGAGAGACGAAGGAACGAGAGGGTGAGTGACAAAAGAATCACTCGGCGAGGAGGTGGATTGCGAACGCACAACACTGACAGAAAGACTTAAAAATTACCACGATACAATAGAATTTAACACCACACAAGGCACCTTAAATACTTAAATATCACAGAATGGTATCTCAAATGTCCTAGATCATGCCACAAGGTCTACGATTTCGGGTTAGCCCTGAGGGGATTTCCGCTTACCACCCTTGTGGGATCCGGCTTAACATTGACAGGATTTCTGGCATGTGCCTCAACCAGAGGTAACATACATTCACGTGCCCCCAGGGTACAATCCCCAATCTCAAGCAACATCCTAGGCAAAGTACTACGACACTATAAGTCTAAACTTACAGCAACATACAGACTGACTAGACACTCAAACAAGAATATAGACAAGACGCGATAAACCTATCCTACCGAAATAATTCCTAAATCTAGACGTACGACTAAAGCTACGCGGTTAGCTCCTCACCTTAGCTTTTAGACGCAGTTGGATGGATTGACTTAGTGAAATTCTGGAACCGAAACAGAACCTGAAACAAAGAAACCGCAGATTAGTACTATTTTGGGAACTTGCTAAAAATTGTAACATTCCCATAATTGCAACTTTCCAAAAAGGGAAAACCTTCCCAAAAATGAAACTTTCTAAAAAGGGAAACTTTCCTAAAAAGGAAACCTACTATTTATGGAAACCTGCCAAAAATAGTAAGTTCTAGAAATAGGACCTGCCAAATCTGGAAACTTACAAAAAATGGAACCCTGCCATTTTTGGAAAGTTTCCAATATTGAAAACCCTGCAAAAGGCAAAACGGTAATTTTTCACTTATCGAGATTATCGATTAGAACATGGAAGATTGACGACGGAGTCACGGAGACGAGAACTCGGAGTCCCTATTCGCACATATCTCCTCGGCAATGGCGACATCACGACTCGTGGATAAGAAGCTTCGGGTGGCGGCAATTCTTGGCAAACAAGCAGAGACGAAGATGATGATCAGGGACAAGGCGACGACGAAGGAGATCGGTGAACCTCAGGGTTCACGGACGAAGAAGGTGCGACGTAGGGACCTTAGGTCTCGGGATAAGTGATCTCTCTATCCGAAGGAGAGGGCGACGACGCTCTCGAATGAGAAAAGGAATAGCGATACGACTCAAGCTCGACGATCGAGGCAGGAAACGATGCGGGGAAACTCGGCGATGGCTGCGACTTTATCGCGAGAGAGAGAGAGAGATAAGAGCGGCGGCGGTGAAAAATCGCGGGTGAGGGAGAGACGGCAGCTCGATTGTAGTGTTTTCGCGGGGTCTTGGTTTCTCTGAGGATTTTGACAGAGTTTTGGGATTCATTGCGAGATGCACTTCTTAAGACAACAATGACGTCAATTTATAGAGAGGCGGATTCAAGGCTCCAAGGGTTTCAGTTCCCTTTAATGGGTTTTGCGGGCCGAGAATCCTTTTCCTTGATGGACCGGTATAGGGTCATTACAAATCTCCCCCACTACTATAGGAATCGTCCTCGAATCCTTTGCCATTATATGGTTGCCTTCCGGAATCGTTAAACAGTTCTGGGTAGTGCTTTCTGACTTCGCTTTCTTTTTCCAAGGTCTCTTCCTGAAATTGGTCGCTCTTCCAGCTGATTCTGACCATGACTACCTTTTTTCTTAGAACTTCTTTTTCCGTTCTTTCCAAATTTTTCTCCGGCTGACTCTCTACTAACATATTTCTCTGCATATATGATAGCGGTCCAAGCACAATTAGCTCAAGTTCCTTACTACCTTTCTCAGAACAAATACATGGAAGATGTCGTGGAAGTTCGCTAATTTCTGAGGTAAAGCTAGCTTGTAGGTAACAACTCCTATCCTTTGGACTATGGGGTACGGTCCCATATACCTTGACCTCAAATTCTTTTGACCTTTACCTTGCTTCTCTCCTCGGAAGTTTCTCATCTTCAAGAAAACAAGGTCTCCCACCTCGAACTCTAGGTCCTTTCTGCGATTATCTGCAATACTCTTCTAGCGGTCCTAGGCTTCCTTTACCCGGTCCTTAAGCAGCGCCACTTGCTTTTCGGTGTCTTGAACTATTTCTGGCTCCAAGTCTCGGCTCTCCCCGACTCTAACCTAACAAAGGGGTGTTCAACATGGTCTCCCATACAACACTTCGTAGGGTAGCATCCCTATAATTGTACGGTAGTTGTTGTTGTACGCAAATCTTATGTGCATAGGTTTTCATGCATTTTAGAGCTTATTTCTTTAATGTTTTAGATACATTTAGGTTGTCAATATTGCATATAAGTCTTAGAATGCATTAGTTTGAGTCTAGAGTCTAGTTTAGGAACATATTGCATTTACATACCATTTTCTTTGCATTTGTAGGTGCAACCTTTGGAAATCAATTTGAGAGGTTGAGATGATGGATTCTAGAGGCTAAAAGGACCAAGAATCAAGGGGATTTAAAGGCTAGAAGAAATGAGAGAAGATGGGATCAAAAGAGGCATCAAAGAGGAGCAAGAAGCCACAAGAAACTGCAAAGGGAACCAGGCATCGACCTGGAGGTCGATGCTGGGTGAGCTAAGGTTGATGCTACGTTACCTTTGCAGACTGTTGCCCAACACAACGCGACATCAACCTCCCAGGTCGATGCCAGGTCACCTGAGGTCGATGTTGTGTTGCCTTGACGTGAAAAAGAGCCTCATTTCACCTATAAATACCCCTTTAACCTAGTTTTATGAATCCATCTTTTATCCAACACTTTTATAACTCTTCTCCTTCTTCAAGATTGTATTTTTATGTTTTCTCTCTGTTGGGAGTAATTTAGTCCAAGGAATTCCCCCAGACTTAGATGGAGTATAGCAGTAAGACCTCAATGCAGGGGAATGCCCAGAAGCAGTAAGACAGACGACGTTGCGTAACCGGAAGTCAGACGACCCTGCTTAGCCGAAAGCCAGAAGCCAGCCGACCGCCGACTCTTGCTTGTTTTTACCATTTAAATTAGCAGATAATGATGTGTATTCTATAGATAAAGATACATATATTTTATAGATAATCATGATATATCCAATTCTTGGAGGGATAATTATGAATTCCATGTATAAATATAAAGCTTAAGGACAAAACGTGGACACACGAAACCCTAGGCTAAAAAAGCAATACAACTCACCTTTCTCTCCATTATTGATCTTTGAGCTTAGAGTATCCTCGAGTCACACACGCTACAACATTCATTGACCTCCAACTTCCATAGTGCTACAAAGAACGACTAAAATCACCCGTAACAGGTGGCGCAAGAAGGAGGGGAGCTTTCAAAAAAACAGTTACGTGACGATGGTTGGAGATAATCATGAATCAGCAATCATCACGCCTGAACGAACAGAGCTCACCTACGAGGATATGCGGTCTCAGCTAGAAACTTTTCAAAAGAGACTAGGAGAGATGGAGCAGCTTCGAAAGGATCAAACTCCAACTGGAGCTGATGCCCTAACTGCAGAGCTTTAAACCTTGAGACAACAGATGGAAGCTCATGCCAAAACACTCCAGGTGAATAGGCAACGTTTGCAGCAACTAGAGCTAGAGAAGAAGACCTTCAAAGAGGAAAACTCGGCTTTGACGGAAAATCAAGCCACAAATCAAAGGTTCAGGGTCCACGTGCCCCGGATGCCAACTCTGGAAACTCCTCCTATCAATAACTCTGGAGAAAGAGGAAACCCAGCCACAACGAGAGCCTAGAAGGACCAAACCCTTGCTCAAGAGAAAGAAGACCTTATGGACGTAGGAGAATCGCAGACCGCAAATCTCGTCCCACTCTCTAATGAGGCCAGACGACTAGAGTAGATGTTCTCCTGCAAGTTTGAGGCGCTGCAGTTGGTGATCGAACGACTTCCGGGTTTTGAACCTCCTCTGAGGAAAAGTGCCCTAAGCTCTTATGCGGACATTCCTTTCTCAGACGAGATCACACTCACCGACATGCCAAAGAAGTTCCTTCCCATGCCGCTACGAAGAAAAACACAAGGCTCGCAAGAAACAATCATGGCACCCTAGAAGTCAAGTGTCAGAATCTTAGCCAGGAAGTCATAATTTTCACGCCAGGGGGACAAGATGGGATCCTGACTCCATACCACGACGCTTTAGTTGTTTCATTATCGGTGGCGAATTATTTGGTTAAGAGGGTACTCATCGATAATGAAAGCTCTACGAACGTACTCTTCCTAGGAGCGTACCCAGACTTGGGCCTAACCCAGGAAGCCTTAATCAAGAAGACCACATGATGTACATACAATTTCATGCATATTTTAGTGTGTTTTATCTTGGTTTTC
>OVAN01003189.1:0-30101 GCA_900406275.1 Anastatica hierochuntica
ATAGGTTTTTGTGTTAAGGACTCCATAAAATTGCCGATGGAGATGCCCTTATTGTGATTAAGAAGCGATTAGTTTAATGGTTATGAATATGTTGAACGTGCGTGACCGCATTATGTTAAATTCTATGATACAAATTTATAAAAATATATTTAGAGAGAAAGGAAGACTTAGACCAGTGGAAAAAGTATAGATGAGTGTTCTTTTTAGACATTTCAATTTTTGGTTTTAATTTTTAAGGTATCTTCAACTTTAATGGATTATGACATTATATATAGTGTTATGTCTTTTTAAGTATTTAGTAGCCACAATTTTGGAAAAACTCTTTAGTAATCATTTTACAATTTTTCCTCTTCTTTCTTTTTAATATGCAACGGACCTAATTCCTACATCGTTGAACAATGATTTTTCAAGGGATTATCTTTTGTTGTTCACCTAAACTTAATCCCTACTAATCAATTTTTATCTTCTGCTTGAATACCTAGAAACACCTTAAACCAAAAGTTTAATCAAATTCCCTCAGTCCCACAGGCGTTGGTCCAAGTTGCAACACCTAAGAGAAGTAGCCACCTCTCATTTTAATGTTTTTCTATTTACAAAGATCTAACTTTGACCAATCAATTAGTGTACGTAAGTTCTGTTGCCTTGCTTTGACTCGCTTCTTTCTTTATTTTGTTTTGATTTGAATTCCCACTCCCGCCCTCCTTTTCGCCATCTTTTTGTGTGTGTCTTTTTTTTTTTTTGTCATCGTAGTCTAATGGCAAATAGTTCCTCTCACTAGAGGCAGGTTCAGGGTTCGAACCCTGGTTTCGTGAGATGGATGCAGAGGTGATGCAACCACTGGCCCACTTGCTCCTCTCGTGTGTGTCAATTTTCTATTATTTCAAAAATTTATATTCACCTTTTGTAAGAATAGAAGTGCCATATCTTGTATTGTATTGACTTCTGAAGATCAGTGTGTTTTTTTTACTGAACTTACATATTTGGTTAGTAGTTATCACAAGAAAATTTATATAGCATATGTGAAGCTTCTATCGGATAAGTTTCTCAATTTAGCTGACCAAGATTGATTTTAAAGCTTCAAACAACTCAAAGTTATTTTTGAAATAAGAAATGGAGAATTGTTATCCAAATACATGAGACCTCTCACCATAAGTCCGAGGTAGGTGGTTCAAACCTCGGCGCTCGCGTCTGTGCGAGTTATCCTGTGTGTGGGGTTTAAGGGCTACCAGATCAGCCTATTGTGATCCGGATTCCCCAATATGGGGTTAAAGACTACCGGGTCTGTCTGTTGTGACCCGGATTGTCGACCAAAAAAAAACATGAATTACTTATATTTTGATCATTCTTGCATAAATAAAATAAAATAAAGTTAACATTAATAAATAATTATATGCAGTTTACTAGTATGTAACAAAAAAAACTTACTTTTTGGTTGTTGTTGAGCAGAAAAATATATTGCAGCTTCAATGGATAAGTTTATTGATTTAACTGATGAAAATTGTAATATCAATTTTAAAGTCTCAATCAATTAAAAGTCTCGAAGTTATTTTTTGATCAAAAATGGAGAGCCGTTATCCAAATACATGAATTACTTATTAATTTGACCGTTATTGCATTGACTAATATAAAAAATTGGGTAAATTGGTTGACTAACCGGTCAACCCTAAATAATTAAAAAACTAACCATTTGGGTTTTTTTGGAGTAATTTTTCTTTTTTGCCCCTACACCCAAAAAACTTTAAACGGCTTTACAAGTTTATACGTATATCGAAACAAAATTGTAAATACACGAAAAAAAAGATTTTTTCCCCTACCTAACGTATCTTGAATTTTTCGAAACGGATATGTATTTTTCAAGTATACGAAAATTGGTGGAACGTATAAGGAGTTGTATGCTATTTAAATAGAAAGTCTACTTACATAGTATGTATACTTTTTTTTTTAAATATAGCTTCCATATAAACGAAAATATATTACTTAAAAATTGAAAGTTCCTACTATATAAGGGAATGAATGTGAAGCTTAAACCACTCTTATAATTTGTAAACCATATGATCAACTATAATAGTAAAAATATGGTTCGACGAAAACACTAGTTAGACTTACTATTTGAGATAGTATAAACAGTACGACATTGATTGTCTATTTAAATAGACTGTCTATTTTCGCGCGCCTATTAATTTCAAAAATAACCAAAAACAAGGGGGGAAATATGATTGAGATTCACGATTTTATTTGGTAATGGGGTAAGAGTATCATGGAACAAAGGTTTTGAGAAGGAGCGATCTAAAAAAAACTTGAAAGAAGAGCAAACTATGTTAAGCGGTAAATAGACCGTCTATCTGTTANTTATCGGTTGCATCATGTCTATGAACTGAAAAGGGAAAAATTGTCATAAAAAAAGAGAACAGTGAAAAAGAAAGAAAGAAAAACCCTTATGGCTATTTACTTAATTTTGGGTGGTCAACTGGTCATTTGACCAAATTATCCAAAAAAGTTTGAAAGTTGATAGGAGTAAATAATTATGTGTGGTTTTTTATGTAACGAAAAAACTTACTTTTTGTTGTTGTTTGAGCAGAAAAAATATGTTGTTCAACTATATAAATTTAGATTTCATGATATAACCATATGGTTTTCCGTGCAATGCGCGAATAAATTATTGTCAAAATATTAATAATTTATTTGATTTATTATAACTAATGATTTTGTTTTGATCAAGATATAACTAATGATTATGATTTTAACACACTTTTATTAAATACGTATATAAAACACTTTTGAGATCTAACTACTAAATTTTTTGGCAACAACTAATTTTATTCAAATAATTTAGGTTGCCATGTCAAATTTTTTTAGTTGCAATCAAATTAATTTATAACCAATCAAATTACCTTAAGTTGTCATGTCATAACTTTTTTTGTTAAAAACAATTGTGGTGATGACATGTCACAAACTTATTTCTTAATTAATAAGTAGGGGATCATTCATTAACACATCACATATTTAGATGTTGCAAGACAATATGTTCATTTAACGCAAGAACCGTCCAAATGCTACGTCTTAAAATTTGGTTAGGCACTTATATAGTCTATATGCTTACAACTGAGATAAGAAATTCAAACGACGTACTAGCTATAGTTGATGGTAACCATTTTCTTCTAGTATAACTACTGTTTGCCTTTCAACCACCTAATTGATTTTTACATGTGGTTTGGGTACCCGATAATTAGTAATCCCACAAGTTGCCGATAATTAGTAATCCCACAAGTTACATTGGTATTGAAGGTTGCTATAAGGATCATAAGTTGTAGCTCATTTTATCACAATTCTAGGGTGTCTCATCCACGGTTGCAAGGAGCTGCTAGTGACGTAGTGACATAGTGGATTCTGGAATATAGCAGGGGTTCCAATGGTCTTGTCGGAATGGTCACCGGTGGGTGTCGAATCTCAGCCAGTTCTTTCATCGATACCGTTGTGGGTTGACTTCAGGAATGTTCCTTCGAGACTTTACTCAGAGAAGAGCTTGGAGTGTATGGCCAGTTTTGTGGGAGACCCGTGGAAGCTACATCTGATAACTTTGGCTTGCATTAACTTGGAGATTGCATGTGTTCTGGTTGAGGTGGACTTGACGAAGGACATGCCTTCTCAGTTTCAATTGACCTCAAAGGATGGTCTCTCTACTTTGATTCATGCTTCATACCCCTGGTTACCCCCTAGGTGCTCGGAGTGTAACAAGTGGGTCATCTAGCCGCTAAGTGTACAAGGATTCCTTCCTCTCCTGTCAGGCTTTTGCGACGTGATGACAGTGAGGAACATCAGGATACTTGTGTCGGTTCTGCATTGGGGAGAGTTGTGTCTGATGTGCTTGGGAATCAGAGGGAGCCTATTGAGAATAGCTTGGTTATGGCAGAGGGTGACTCTGTGGGTTTGCTCAGTGGTGGGTTAGGAGATGTGGTGAATGCTTCTTTGGAGAAGGTTCCGGCTGGGGAACAGCCAGATGCTAATCCAGGATTGGTTAGTGAAACTAATGTTGAGGTTGATCCTATTGGGGAGAAGGAATGGTCCAGTGTTTCTCCAGCTAAATCTAATAGAAGTTTGGAAGGTTGTCACAGTCCTAAGGCTCGCGAAGAGGGGCTGGTGGTTTCTCCACCAGTAAGACTACTTATGTGTTTTTTCATAAAAAATAAATAGATAAATCATATTTTATTTAATATATTAGTTGAGCACAAAATATTCATTTTGGCCATCTACTTAGTTTCGAAATTGTATACTAAGTATTCTACAATGATCTACCTTTGGTATATAACGTAAATAAAAGTTTCTTATATATTCTAATTTCGGTAGAATATGTTTGATCGCATTCTAGCCATATGTCTTTGATCTACCAAAAGCTAGAATATATATTTTACTTATGATTCTTTGATCTACCTTACAGGTTAATACCGATTATGGCTTTTACCAAATGTGACGCGTTATGCAGATTAGATTTTCTGCCCACTAAGCACTGTTTTACCCTATTTAGGAAACATATTCTACCTAGATCACGAAAAAAGGAAATTTCCATATTTTCATATTTCTGTTTCATCATTTAATTTCCTAAATCTATTTTTAATATACCTAAATCTAAAAGAATATCTTCTCTAACAATATGTCTTCAATTTTATCGTCTCTCTCTCCCACGATATTGCGTCATTCGTTTTTGATTTCTTCATCATCTTTTCAATATAGTTCTAATCTATGTTAAATATGGTGAATGGATATCTAGTTGCATTGATAAGTGAAGTTTCATGGTTGACAAAGAACGGCGTGGTCGAATGGTTTTGGAAGCTACTACTTTGTTGGAGCAATTGAAGGTCATGGTGTGTGAGGACTATGGAATGGACCATAATGTCGTTAATGTCGAGTTCAGCTATGAGATGGTGAATCAAGGAGGGAATTCTCCGATTATTCTCAGCAATGATAGACAAGTATCTGATTTCGTGGGGTATGTGAAGAAGGGATCGTCTACATGCTTGTGTGTCACATTCTCCAGTAACGTAAATCAAAAGGATCAAGTCAATATTGATTTGAATAAGGAGCCATGTGATTCAAGTTATGTTTAGATGACGAAGTTCATGAAATAAATCGGGCATACCTAAATCACGAAAAAGGAAGTTTCCATATTATACCTAAATCACAAAAAATGAAGTTTCCATTTTCTTCCGACTCAAGTATGACCTTGTTCATCCAAAATTCATCACTTTATCACGTGTTGTGATTTGTTACATTTGAGATTTGCATATTTGATTTGTATCTTTATCGACAGGAACAAATACATGATTGAATTTCGAGAAATACATGCCAAGCACTTTCATCTCTTCGTCAACTTTAACTTTTGATACAACCTTGAGGCAAGGAGGGAGAGAACAACAAGTCTGCTTTTCATTTTATTCATATGTCAGTTTGTTGTCTTGATACATTATGAATCAATGATGGATTAAGATCGAGTCGAGCCGTTTTAAGAGAATTGATTTGCTTTCATCTTTACACGGGCTTCGTAGATTAGAATATTAAATCGTAACAGAGAAAGGTCTCAAGAACGAACTAAGAGAAAAAAGATATTCATTACTTACAACTGAAGTAGCATTGTTCAAGAAGAATTGTGACCCCGTAAAAAGATAAACAATCATCGATGAAGCTATAAAAGCATTAAAAACTCAAAAGTTTTCAGTAACTATATTGTGCTGCCTATCAATGCTCTGTCAAGGTTAGTACTTAGTTGTAATTTCTATTGCAAATTGGGGCATTCTGCAACCACCTTTTTCGATATATATATAAAATCCTAACTGCTCTCTTTATCCTTCTTTTTGTTCCATGTTGTTATAAAACTGACTTTGGCTTCTACATATAGACAAAATACTTCTACTTCCTGCTTTTATCAATCTCTACTTTTCTGCAACCAAAGATTATAGAATAGTTTTAAAACCAATAACAATAACATTTGAAAGGAGCTTCAAGTTGCAGAATATTGATCTAAGTCGCTTGTGTGTCCTCACCCTCTTTAAAAAGTCGTTTTGATAACTCTTTAGACATACCTACAAACCATAATAAAAGATTGTTAAGTTCAATGAAATAGCATAAACATAGACTTTACAAATCAACATGTTTTAAGTGTCATAGAAATCGCAAAAACCAATGAAAGCAATGTAAGACAGTTTTAAATTTTCTTTCAGCCTAATCTAGAATACGTGTTCAAACTAGTTCGAACCTCAAAAAGAACAACAATTTGTGCAAAACTAAATCGTTAAGAGACTAATCAAATCGTTACTCTACACATACAAATTAACCTGTAAACTAATATACCCTTATGTG
Organism: Anastatica hierochuntica; assembly: GCA_900406275.1. Taxonomy (NCBI): domain Eukaryota; kingdom Viridiplantae; phylum Streptophyta; class Magnoliopsida; order Brassicales; family Brassicaceae; genus Anastatica; species Anastatica hierochuntica. Next base: position 6,352 of record OVAN01003189.1, read on the forward strand.
TTCACTCTTTCATATGTAAATCGTTAAAGACTAAATCATAAATTTATACTCTACATATACAAATCAAAAAACTAACATGCATGCCTTATTCGATGTGTAGGTGATGATCAATCAACCCTTAAAACTAATTGAAATTGAAAAGAGATACAAATCAAATCTTCAAAATTAGGGTTTTAAGAATTTAGATGATGAAACACATACCTTTGGCTCAAAATCGTATGATTTTGATGTAACTGATGAAGAAAGGGAGACGACGAGGAAGAAGAGATGACGAGAGGAGACGACGAAGTTGTAGAAGACGATAGGAAAAGACGACGGAGGAAGACGGTGGGAGAAGACGGAGGAAGACGACGGGAGACGACGTGAGAAGACGATTTGACGACGAAGACAACAGGAGAAGACGACGATGGAAGCTGATTGTTAATCTTATGAAGAAGAAGAATCACTATTTTTACTAAAAGAGATTGCAATCTCTCGTTACCTCTACTTTACCTTTCTTTTTACTCATTTTTTTATAAAATTATATTAAAAAAATAATTAATCATTATTATATAGTTTAATTAAATTATATTTAGGTTAATTTAAGGGTATAATCGTATTAACATTAATTAAAATTTTAATGGGACAAAAATCTTAAACAAAATTCTAATAGAACAAATTTAAGTTCAATATGTCTCATTTTTCTAATTTTCTTTTCAAATAATAATGGATTGTGTTAACATAATACTCTTTAAAATTACATGATTGAATAATACTCTAATATTTTTAGACTAAATTAAAATTACACTAATTTATAATCCATTATTTGTACATAAGTTGTCGAAACAGAGTAAAGATCCGAAACAGAGTAACAAATTTGATTGATCTCAAAAAACACTTCTCTTTATTCAAACTTAAGGAAAACTCAACTCAAAAACCTTAAAGCTCACAACTCTCAATCTAAGTGTTTTCTCTTTGTCTCTCTCGCCAACCTAAACAACAACTCTGCAACTTTAAATATGAAACTCAACGACAATTCCTAATTGAATAAGGAGAAGATATTCTCTCTAGATAATTCCTACAACTTGTGATTATCTAACTTACTAAACCATTGCTCGGTTTAGTCTTCTCAATGTCTTAACCATAACTCGGTTTGGTGGTTGCTTGTTGTTCAAGTTGTATTCTAGCTTAATTCAACAATCTCCCCCCTTAAGCTAGAAGTAACCTCCTTCAAGTCTTGAACTCCAATTAAATCCCTCATCTCTTTTGTATTTGATTCTTCCAAGAGCTTTTGTTAAGATATTCGCCTTCTGCTTATCACCAAGAACATGTTCCACCTCTACTTGTTTATTCTCAACATATTCTCGAATAAAATGGTACCTTCTATGAATGTGTTTGCTACGCCCATGGAAGACCGGATTTTTAGTCAGAGAGATCGCCGATTTGTTGTCAATTTTCAAGGTTACCTTCTCGCATGATCTTCCCATAATCTCGCCAAGTAGTTCTTGTAGCCATATTGCCTATTTGGCTGCTTCTGTGACTGCCATAAACTCGGCCTCACAAGAAGACAGTGCTACGCTCTCTTGTTTCTGCGAGCCCCAGGTTATAGGACATTCATTTAAATAAAATATATGTCCTGAGGTACTCTTACTATCATCAGCATCCACATTGTGTGAGCTATTACTATAACCCATGAGCTTAACTTTTTCTGCTTTAGAGAATGTCAATCCGTAAGACAGTGCCCCTTTAAGGTATCTCAGCACGTGTTTGAGAGCTAGACCATGTGATTCCTTGGGTTCTTGCATGTAACGACTTAAGACTCCTACGACATAAGACATGTCTGGACGAGTGTGCATAAGATATCTCAAGCATCCAATGCTTCTTCTGTACCTCGTTTCATCAATCGATCTCTCTTCTTGTGCTTTAGACAACTTAAGACTCATGTCCATGGGCACGTGAGACAGGTTACAATCTTTAAGACCAACTTCCTTGAGTATTCTCAACGCATATCTCTCTTGCGTGAGAGTGATCTTTTCTTCATATTGCATTACCTCGATTCCCAAGTAATATGTAAACTTTCCAAGGTCGCTCATCTCAAACCTCCTAGCCATCTCAACTTTGAATTCTCTTATCATCACAAGACTTGAACCTGTGACAAGCAAGTCATCCACATAAACAGCTATTACAAGTAAATGCTCACCTTGAGTTCTTTGAAAGATCGAAGGCTCCTTAGTTCACTTTGTAAACCTTAACTCTCTAAGTATCTTGTTTAATTTTTTTATTCCAAGATCTAGGAGCTTGTTTAAGACCATAGAGAGCTTTGGATAACTTATACACTTTGTGTTCATTTCCTTTAACTTCGAAACCTTCAGGTTGGTGAACATAAACTTCTTCTTTAAGTTCTCCATGTAGAAATGTTGTCTTCACATCAAGATGATGCACTTCCCAGCTGTAAGAAGCTGCTATTGCGAGGATAAGTCGAATTGTTTTAATTCTGGCTACAGGGGCAAAGACTTCATCATAGTCAATGCCATGTCTTTGAACGTATCCTTTAACGACTAATCTCACTTTATATTTGTTAACACTCCCATCAGGATTCCTCTTTATCTTAAATATCCACTTCAATCTGATTGGCTTCACTCCATCGGATAAGTTAGTTAAATTCCATGTTTGATTTCTTTCAATGGAAGATAACTCATCTTCGCAAGCTTCTACCCAGAATTTTAGTTTCTTAGCTTCATTAAAATCAAAAGGTTCACCATTGATTTCGGTCAGGAGGAGATCAACTTCTGCTTCGGCTATGAGTATGTAATCTGATAAGTAATCTGGCATCGTTCTCGTCCTTGTTGATCGTCGAAGCAGGGGTTGTTCTGTCTCGGCATTTCAACACCTTCAGTTTCGATTTGTTCGCCACTTGATCCTTCTCCTCCTGTTTTGTCATGAAGTTGCTCCCATTCTTCTTCTACTTTCACTGTCGGAGCTTGTTCTTCAGGTACTTCAAGCATGGTGGCTCGCGCTTCCATGCTTTCTCTTAATCCTCTGTTTCTGAACTCTTCAAAGCCTATTTAAATCGAGCCACCAGAATCGTCACGGGCTTCTCTCAACCGACCATCCCAGCTTCATCCTTTTTCTTCTAAGAACACAACATCACGGCTTACCGTGACTCTTCTGCTCGTGGGATCAAGCAGCCTGTACGCTTTGCTTCCAGGTTCAGTTCCAAGATGCACCAAAGCCTTTGTCCTGTCATCGAGCTTCTTTCGATTTGGTGCTTCTATTCTAGCAAGTCCTATGCATCCGAATACACGCAAGTGAGATAGATTCGGCTTGGTCCCTTTGTAGACTTCATACGGAGTTTGTCCACTTAAGGTTCGTGTTGCAACACGGTTAAGAAGGTAAGTGGCATGTCTCACAGCTTCACCCCATAGATAGTTCGGTAGATTCATGTGTTTTAGCAAGCTTCTTACCATCTCTAGAAGCGTTCGATTACGTCTCTCTACCACTTCGTTTTGCTGGGGCGAGTATGGTGCTGTTAGGTGCCTAACAATACCATTTATTTTGCAATATGCTTGAAACTCTAACGATGTAAACTCTCCCCCTATCTGTTCTGAAGGTTTTAACAGCGAGACCGGTTTCTTTATCTACCAGTTCCTTTAACCTTTTGAATTTTTCGAAAGCCTCACTTTTCTCTTTTATAAAGATTGTCCACATGTATCATGAGTGATCATCTATCACAACAAACACATATCGATTGTGTCCAGGTGTTGATGGAGTTATAGGACCACAGAGATCTCCATGGAGCAACTCAAGTTTCTTTGAAGCTCGAAACGAAGATGTCTGCGGAAAAGACCTTCTTGCTTGCTTTCCAAGTAAGCAAGATACACAAGACTCTTTCTCCACTGTGATTTTCGGGATTCCCGTGACCAAGTCTTTGTTGATCTTGAGCTTCATATTATCGAAATTGATGTGGCCTAGTCTCGCGTGCCACTTAGCAGAATCATCCTTCTTTATTACCTGGAGACATGTTATGTTTTCAACCTCCAAACATACTTTGTACAACCGATTTTTCCCTCGATTTGTTTTGACCAGAATCCTTCTCTTACGATAAAGAAGAAGCAATAGATTATCTTTCATTCTTATCTCACACCCAGCTTCAGTAGCTTGTCCCAAGCTAATGATATTGCTTCTTAGATCTGGGATATAGTACACACTGGACAAGATCTTTCTTACTCCGTCTTTGAATATGAATCTAATGGCTCCTTTTCCTTTTATATCTACTCTTGAATCATCGCCAAACCGAACTTTTCCTGTGATTGATTCATTAATAGTAATGAAACAGCTACAGTTGCTAGTCATGTGGTTACTGGCTCCATTATCAAGGTACCAGACGTTTCTCATCTCTTCATTCGTTTCAAAACATCTTGTTTAACCTTTTCTTCGTTTAGATATACCTCCTCATGCATCATCAATTCCTCTGCATCATGCGTGTCCTCTTCCTTGATTTCTTGAGTCTCTTGCAGCTTTAGTAATCTTTCGGGACACTGAGAAGCGTAATGACCCAGTTGATCACATCTATAGCACGTAACTCTTGATGTATCTCTTCCTCCTTTAGTTCTTCCTCGGCCTCTTCCTCTTCCATACGATCTATCACCACGCCCCCTGCCTCTATACTCACCAAAGTCTCGGGTCGATCCTTGATCAGTATGTGCATACATTAGCTTGCCTTGGTCGTCTATGACCTCATCATCTTCGTTAATTCTTTCCTCATAGGTCTTTAGGCAGCCAACTATGTCTTCGAATGTGGTGGTTTTCAAGTCTAAAACTTGTTCAAGAGCAGCTACTATGTGTATGAATTTTCTTTAAGGAAGACTCTTTAGGAACTTTTTCACAAGTCTTGGCTCTTCTATCTCCTCACCAAGGGCGAAAGACTTAGAGGAGATCTCTGATATTCTTCCAGAAAAATCATCGATTGTTTCATTGTCTTGCATCTTCAACCGATCAAACTCCGTCATGAGTGTCTGCAAGCGTGCTTCCTTGACTCGTTCGGCCCCCATGTGGCGAGATTTTATCACCTCCCACACCTGTTTTGTCGTGCCTAATTTGCCTACTTGCAGTACTAAGGCTTCGGGTATGGACTGGACGATTAAAGCCATCGCCAAATCATTTTTGTTCGTGTCTTCTTCTTTGGTTTCTATGACTTCCCATACCTTATGAAGTCTTAGAAGTATCTTCATCTTTACTGTCCATACAGTGTAATTAATAGGGTTTAACATTGGGCAAGTGATCGACGAAGAGCTTGTCTCTTTCTGCTTTGCGTTTGAAGTCTCTGGTTTCGTGTCTCCCATGGTGTTTCAACGATTATGCTCTGATACCAAGTGTCGAAACAGAGTAAAGATCCGAAACAGAGTAACAAATTTGATTGATCTCAAAAAAGACTTCTCTTTATTCAAACTTAAGGAAAACTCAACTCAAAAACCTTAAAGCTCACAACTCTCAATCTAATTGTTTTCTATTTGTCCCTCTCGCCAACCTAAACAACAACTTTGCAACTTTAAATATGAAACTCAACGACAATTCCTAATTGACTAAGGAGAAGATATTATCTCTAGATAATTCCTACAACTTGTGATTATCTAACTTACTAAACCATTGCTCGGTTTAGTCTTCTCAATGTCTTAACCATAACTCGATTTAGTGGTTGCTTGTTGTTCAAGTTGTTTTCTAGCTTAGTTCAACATAAGTTTCAATTTAGTTTTTTTTGTTAAAAGAACTTCAATTTAGTTAATCAACAAAATTTCCAACTTCTTTTTAAAAATATGATGTAAAATATAACCATTTTAAATTAATATTTTGATAATAAATGAAATTTTTAGTCTTAACTTTTCGATCTAAACTAGAGCATCCACAACAAAAATCTCTTACAAAAAAAGTAATAAAAAATAGAGAGTATCCCCTTTGAAAGATTTGAGTTTCTCATTTGAGAGATTTTGAAAAACTCAAATCTCTAGTTGAAAGACTCACTTTTCATTTGTTATCTTCTAATTGGTTAATTATATTTTTTTAATATTTCTATTTAATTATATATTTAAAAATATTAAAATATTAATACAAATATGTTTAGATACCCAAAATAAAAAAATCCACCATTGTAAATACTCTTAATCTCTCTAAATTAATAAATTATATATTATAGTCTAGATATTATTAATCTATGGAACTTTTTATGGTAGCTTGTTGGTTAGCAAAGAATAACACAACAAGGAGATATGGCTTTTGGTAAGTTCATATCTTAGTGACCATTCGCTATCTTCGAGTTCTAGAGTTGCTCTTGAAGCGGCCGCTTTTATAAAAAATTTCTAACTCATCTCTCGAAAGTATTGGTAAGATTTTATAAAAAAAACAAAAAAGGTATTTGTAGATTACACAAACATCGCCGAGGACATTGTAGTCTGGTGGTTGAGTCTCCAGAGCTAATCCTCGGGCACCAGGGTTCGACCCTCCTCCACCACAGAGTGGAGTGAATATGTTGGATTATTTGGCTATCGGACCGGTCCGTTGTGGTCCGTTTGTTGACAAAAAAAAAAAGATTACACAAACATCCTCTGAGTTTTAAGTTTTTAACTGCTTCAAACATCACACCCTGCAGAATATATTTCTACAAAACGAGCCCATAAATATATAAATAGTCCTCTTCAGACAAAAAACCAAAACTTTAAAGTTTGCTCTTCGTAACGGGTGTTCAATATGGTAAAATTGATACGAATCAAACTGAAATCGAGAATATGGTAGAGATATGTTTAGACCAAATACTTCTTATGGATGTGTTTTTTAAAAAAATTGTGGATACAAATTTGATTTGGATATTAATCGAGACATCAGATTAAACAGGAAAAAGTCGATTCGTTTAAAATTTCAGTATAATAGTATATAATATACACTAAAATTTAAAATAATATAATTAATATCAATGAAAATAAATCGTAATTGTAATGTTTTGTTTGAATATTAATTTATGATAATTAAAGGTGATTAATATGATAAAACCGTTCAGAACCGAACCGAACCGAAAAAGAGTATATGGTACGGACAATATAAACCGTTATAGTATTTTAAAAAAATAGTAGATACAAATATCGTTTGGATATTACCGAAAAAATCGATTAAAACTGAAAAATTGATTATCTCAAAATTTCAATATAATAATATTCAATATATTACTAAAATTTAAAACGATCTATATTATGAACAATGTAATTTCAGATGTAAGTAAATGAGAGAACAAAACACATGAAATGAGCAAAAGCAATGTTTATGACCAAACATCAGGAGTACAAAATCTACAACGCAATATTGAAATGGTTTCAAAATACTAATAAACACACTGTCCCATATGTATAATGCACACTGCTTAAGAGCCGAGCTGTGCCTTTTGAGAGTGGATTCTCATGGACCATGTGACTGCACAGCTTCTTGAAGGCTCTTCACGGCGCTTTCATAAGTCACAAACCCCATAAACCAAAACTCGTGATTGTCGACGGATATCACTTGTATGTATTTCTCAGATGTCTTGACTCTGCTTGCTGATGGATTCACTGCCTTTAGCTGGTTCACCGGAAGTATCACCTGTTCATATAAAATCATCAGTCACAGGCTCTACATAGAAAGATGACACAAATAGACTTCAATGCTCTCTAAAGAACCACCCAAATCTCAAAATCTGTTCTGCAGAGATCACTTTGTCAACAAGTTCTCCGCTTACCTGGATCTGATTTCAACTCATCTTTGAAGTTTGACAGTCCTTAACATTCGAAAGTCAGAAACAGTCACAACGTTCAAACCAACAATATTTGATGGCTCCTCTAGTTTTACCACGAATACTATAAGATTTAGCCTGCTTTCATAGGCATACCTATAACGTCTACCCAGGAAAAAAAAGAGGCATGCAGTGCAGCTAACTGGATACCCAAAAATATCTTTAGAAGATTATGTAGTTTCCATTTGGTATATGGTCACACACACACACACACTACATTCTTTATGTCGATATTCGATAAATAGAAACGACAAGAAAATTTGTTACGAAGATGAAGTGCTGTAGTATAAACCCTTTAAAATATTTTCTAAAAGTGGTTAAACTATATGAATCTTTGTTCCCAAACGTAAAAGAAATCAAAATAAAAAGTAAGAAACACAAGGGAACCATATGAGAGCCAGAATACCTTGTAATAGCTCCACTGTGTCTGATCACCAACTTTGTAAGAGAGAGGATTGTCACTACAGAACGCAAGCTTGTGTGTGGAAAGATACATAACTCCCACCACAGGACCAGCAGATGTAGAAAGGTAGCAAGCATAGGTCTTGCGAAGTTGTTCATCAGGAAGGCAATCAAATGTTTGCTTAAAGACCTTTTCATATCCACCTTCTGCAAGTATTTTCGTTCCCTGAGCAATTCGCGAAACAGCAGCATCGGCTACACTTGGACCTGTTTTCACTGAGTAATGAAAAAAGAAAGATACCCTCAATTCCAAATAAAAGATTCGACAACCATATGTATGATGATAATAATTCCTCAATGCAAGAACCAATCTTTGATCTCCAGACAAACAGCCTCTATGCACAGAGAAGATTCAAGAATCAGAAGCAAAAAAAAACCATAGAAAAGTTTTGGGAAACTTAGATTTAACACAAAAGAAGAGCATAAATATCACAATTGTTGGCTAGATTTTGTGTCGGTGGTCGAAACTTGAAGTAAATTTTCCGGCGTTTATACGATGGAAGAAGCATGAATTGATGATCCTTAAGTTCCCCAGAAGATATAACTAATACAATCTTTCTCTATGAGAGAGATTATCATATTATTTCGCAATTCATCAGATTGAAGCGGACGAGAGGAAGAAGGGACGCTTACGGTGTTGCCAAACGTTTCCGGCGAGATCCTCCGCCTTTTTGGTGGCGTCAGCCGCCATCTTCCCCCATTTACCAAGCGTATCCTTCACCGAGTCCATCGTATCTGGCCGAGAACCAAATTCAAATCAATCAAAAGCAGAAATTGGATATGATGCGAAATCGGAAAGAGTAGAATAATAACTAACTCTTGGGGACAGGGGAAGGAGAAACATAAGGATTAGATTCCGGCGGCATGGTGGTGGCGGCATGGGCGGAGATGTGCTGAGGAGGAGGCGGAGGAGGAGTAAGGTCGTTAGGATCGAGCTTAGGGTAAGGAGCGTAGTCAGAGGAGTGAGGAGGCTTAGGATCCGAGGCGGAGGGAGTAGAGATCCGGCCATCATCATGATTCTCTTTTCCACTCATGATTTTGTTTCACTTTCACGTCGACGATTCTTCTTCTTTTTCAAAACGATTTACTAATTCCTTTTTCCCTTTTATGGTGAAGGAAGAAAATGAGTCTCACATACAAACAATAAATTAATGAATTTCTTTAAATATCTGGCAGAGATTAGCTGGCACAATTAATCCTTTGTTAATTCGTGCAGTCTATTTCTTAAATCCCGTCTACATCAGATTCCGTTTATATATCGTGCTATCTACCATGAGGCATGTCCATTTTCGGATATTAGGTTGAAAATTTATAGTTCATCCGTTCTTTTTTTTAAGCCATAGTTCATCCGTTCTTTTTGTCGTTAGTTCATCTCAAAAAAGTTGTATCACTCGTAATGGGTGATCTTCATCGATAAGTTTGTGTTCTGTTCTTTATAAAATAGTTTCAACATAGTCGTTGTCCATGAGATGATACATAGTTCCCCAACTTAGTCGGCATTCGCTGAAAAGCTCTTGATTTCCGATAATATAATCGTTGTCCATGAGATGATACATAGTTTACGTACACATAAACGGATTTCAATGGAATACATGGCGATAAAAACGTATATCTTGACCGAATTAAGTGGAGTTATCTTGAAGTTTTGCTTGTTGCTCTTGGCTTTCAGAAACTATGGATCACTTTGGTAATGTTCTACGTCCGATTTGTTAACTATTCAATATTTCTTAATGGACAAGAACGAGCCTTTCTCCCAAGAACGTGGATTGCGTCAAAATGCTCTGCTGTCTCCCATGCTCTTTGTCTTATGTATTAAAGGGTTAATCCATTTGTTCATGAAGGCTGAGAGACAAGGAAGGCTCCAAGGGATTCAATTTTCTAATTCCGGTCCAATGATACACCATCTCTTGTTCGCATATGATAGTCTCTTTTTCTGCCAAGCTACGGAAGAACATTGTGAAACTCTCCCATGAATTTTATCTGTGTATGAGAATGCGACATGGCAAGTAATAAATCACTCTAAGTCTGCAATTACTTTTGGAGCTAAAGTAAGAGATGATATCAAGCGTAGAACAGGCGAAGCTGCAAATTTATAATGAAGGTGGTACAAGATCGTATTTAGGGCTTCCCCAATGTTTTAGTAGATTCAAGGTACAAATGCTAAGCTACATCCAGGATAAACTAAAATCGAGACTTTCAGGATGATTTGCGAAGACGTTGTCTCCAGGGAGAAAGGAAGTACTAATAAAATCGGTTGATATGTCTATGCGATGTCTTGTTTTCGAATTCCTAAATCGATCTGTCAAAATCTTACGAATGCGATAGCTAATTACCGGTGGAGTGCAAAAGAGGATAAACCTAAGAGCATTGGATTAGTTGGGATAATCTTTGTGTGGCCAAAAAGGATGGTGGAATGGGATTCAGAGACATTGAGCTTTTCAATCAGGCTCTATTAGCCAAACAGGCTTGGAGAGCATTGATTGATCCAGACAGCTTGTTTGCTTGTGTTCTTCAAAGCCGATACTATGATTCTACTGATCTTTTGGTTGTTGGACTTGGTAATCGTCCTTCTTTTGCCGGCGAAGCAAACTTCATGGTTGGAAGTTCCTGTCACATGGATTAAGGCGTATGGTATGTGATGGTAGAAGCATTCGGGTTTGAACAGACTTATGGCTCTTTGATGGAGTATGAGGAAGCCATTGATAAAACCAATACTCATATACTTGAACCTAATGGTCCACGAGTTTATAATTCACACAATATATCGATGGTTGGAAGAGTGCTTGTCGACGCATAATTCATTTGGACGGGACATTTCTCAAAGGACGCATAAAGGGCCAATTGTTAACCGCTGTGGGAACTCGGTTAGTATTATGATGTACTCGACAAGTGAACTCAGCTTTATAATGAATGTGCATTTGGCTTTCCACCTTTAGTTTTGACACTAATGACTTTTTGTCTGATAGATTGATGTTAAGTAATACATTTGTAGAAGCAAAACCGTTCAAAGATAAAACTTAAACACCAACATCTTACAGAGGCAACAAGATTATTGAAGCTTAACACTACTATTCACTTTTGCAACTAATTACTTACACATTACTAAAACTTAGTTTTAAGCTTCTCAAGAACTTCAAGCATCTACATTATGTCTTTTCTCATGTCACCAATTTCTTTCTTTATCTCGGCCAAAACATTATGTATCAAAGACTGTTTTGCCGCCAACACGTCGAACTCTTCAAGGTGAGCTTCATCAAGCCACTTAACTACATGATTTGGACTCAAAATTGCTCCACATCTATAGAATTTTCTTCTAGGATTCTGCCTTGTTGTAGATTCTAATAAAATTGTTAATGCTCCATACTGACAGTTTCTAGGTATTCCAGGACCTATATTCATTGTTAAAATCTGAAAACAAAAATTAAACCTTAACTTAAAATTGGAAAAAATGAAAAAGAACGAAGCCTTACAAGAATGAAGAAGAACGACGACAGGAGAAGGATGAAGGAGGAAGGAAGAACGAAGAAGTAAGAACGAAAAATTAAACTTGTCGTTTACCTGGTTTTGGAAGAATGCAAAATGAAGAACCCTAAGTTCTAAGTTTTTCAATTTTGAGATTTTACGATATGACTTAAGCTCGAGCATGACAGAGCTTGTCGTTTTCTATCTATTCAAAACGAAGTGTTTCAAGCTAAAAAAAATCGTTCGTTTTTGACGGACTCCGTAAACGGAAGGTTAAATACATTTATGAAATCGAGTTGAGAGGTTAAATTTTGATTAAAAAAATGTTGAGGGGAGTTTTTTACTTAATTCCCTTCATTATATTGCATCTTTTCAGAGGAGCACGAGTACCACCGAACAAACCATAACCCGAACAAGCAAAGAGCACTGATTTGTATCGTTCACTTATCTTAAAATATTTTAGTTCAAATCCGCTTCTTTCAATTCTCTAGAAATCATTGAGAGATTTTAGAAATTCGGTTCGATTTCGGTTTGACTTTCGGCTGGAGTTAATAGCTTAATATGTCCTAGTAGGGCTGGGCATTTTTACCCAAATTTCGGGTACCCGAACCGAATCGACCCGAAGTTCGGGTCTTGGTTTGGGTTCGGTTCTTCATAAATACCCGAACGGTTCTAAAATAATTAAGTTTCGGGTACTACCCGATACCCGAATGAGTACCCACGACAACCCGAAAAAAAAACATAAAACATAAGTTACATACATTTATAATTATATTTTATAATTTATATGTTTACATTATACACTTTATGTTTATTTCTTCTTCTTATCTCTTCTATTTCTTCTTCTTCGTTAAAAGTTAAAAGAAAAGCAAAGCCCCAATTCATAAATCTGGAACCCCTAAAGCTAAAATTGCTCAATCCTTGTTCTTCACTTCCATCTATCGAGTCTCCTCCTTCGGTGTCCTCAAGGAATCGATCACGAGTAAGAACTTTAGAAAATCTAAATCCTTAATCATGTTTGAGTGTCTATTTTCGTTGATATGGGTTTTGAAATTCACAAAGTTTTGTTTCATTTTGTAGATGGATTCTTCGTCTGGGAAGAACGATGATGCAGAGGGAAACGATGGTCCTAGTAATCTTCTCCTACTGTTGGTGCTGGTAGCAAGAGAAAAGAGAATCCAGAGAAGAACAAGCAACCAGGGAAGCACACGACCACGAGGTCAGTTGTATGGGACCACTTCAAGAAACTTGAAGATGATTCTGACAGGTGCAATTGCAACTACTGTGGGAGATTGATGAGATGTCCAACAACTTCTGGGACATCGAATCTGCAAAAACATCTAAACTCATGTCGAACGTACAAGGTATGGCTTGAAAATCATAAACAACAAGTTTTAACTCCAGAAGATGATGGCAATGTTAAGTTAGGAAGAGTAACATAAGAAGTTTTTAGAAAAGCATCTAATGAGTTACTTGTTCTCGCTGAATTACCACTTGCCTTTATTGAGTGCATGGCTTGGAAGAGATTTTGCAGTCAAGTGAAGATTTACAAGCCTCAATCTCGAAGAACAGCAACCAGAGATATCATGGAGATGTTTGTGAGACGTAAGGAAAAACTGAAGAATGAGCTTGGACTAAAGAAGCAACGGCTGTCTTTGACTACTGATATATGGGTTGCTCCAACTACACAAGCAAGTTATATGGTGATAACATCACACTATGTTGATAAGTTTTGGCGTTTGAAGAAGATTATCATTGGGTTCAAGCATGTCTCAGATCACAAAGGAGCAACTATTGCCTCAGTTCTTCTTGATTGCTTAGCTGATTAAGGTATAAAGAAGGTGTCCACAGTGATTGTAGACAATGCCACAACCAACACCAATGCTCTGAAGATTTTCATAGATGAGTTTAAAACTGTTGGCAATGATGCTCTCATTTCATATGGTAGTATGTTGCACATGAGGTGTTGTGCACACATCATTAATCTGGTAGTAAAGGATGGATTAGCCGATGCTATTAAGAGTGCTTGTGCGATTAGGAATGTTGTGACTTATGTTAGATCTTCTGGAAATAGGGGTAAAGCATTTGAATTAATGGTAGATGGTAAGATGAGCAGGGGTAGTTTGCCTTTGGATTGCAATACAAGATGGAATTCGACGTTTTTGATGCTAACAAAAGCTATTAAGTGCAGGGTTGCTTTCGACAGGATAGAATCTGAAGGCAAACTCTACAATGAGTATTTCCAGGAAAATGAAAAGGAAAAGGAAAAGGACAATGGCAAAACAAGGATAGGACCACCAACTGCAAATGATTGGGATGCAGTACAAAGGTTAGCAAAGTTTCTCAATATCTTTTACAATTCAACCTTAGTGGTATCAGCATCAACCTCTGTTAATTCATATAAGTGCTACAATGAGATAGTTACTATTGAGAGGAATCTGATTAGGCTTAGTAATGATGCTGATGAGGAAATGAGAAAAAAGACATGGTTATGAGGGTTAAATTTGATAAGTATTGGGAAGGAGTCAAGGAAATCAACATGCTTTTGATCATAGCTAGTGTATTCGATCCAAGAAACAAAATGAAGTTTGCAATGCTTTGTTTTGAGAAGCTTTATGGTAAGGACAATATATAATACAAGGAGCTTGTTGCCTCAGTGAATGCAGTATTACAAAGTCTTTTGAAGAGTATAGCAGCTTGTATAGCAAAGCATTGACTACTACTACTGTCACACCATCTCAGTCTACTGGTACTGGTGGATCATCTGGATTTGGAACTGTTATTGTTTCTGAAATAGATGGTATAGAAAGAATGGATGTAGATGTTGAAGATTATGAGAGAATGGATAGTCTATACAAAGAGATGGTAGAAGAAACAAAAATTGATGATGGAAGCAATGAGTTAGAGCTGTACTTGAAGGAGAAGGTAGAGAATCCAAAGAACATGATGCAAGGTTTAGAGTTTGATGTTCTGTCTTGGTGGAGAATGAATAGCATGAAGTATCCTGTTCTAGCTGAGATAGCTAAGGATGTACTTGCAATGTAAGTATCATCAGTTGCTTCAGAGTTTGCCTTTAGTACTAGTGGTCGTGTCTTAGACTCTTACAGAAGCTGCTTAACCCATCATATGATTAAAGTGTTGATGTGCACAGGACAGTGGCTCAAGTCTGATATCAACATATCTGAAAAAAGTGGATATGTTACTACTAAGCAGATGCTTGATGACCTTGAGCTACTTGAAAGTCTTGAGAGAGGTAATTTCTTGATCTTCTCATCTGATACTAAGTTACTATTACTAACTCTCTATTGTTTATATTTTTCAGAGCTTGAGAAGGAAGTTGAAGGCTGACTGGCTGAGCTTAGAGCTTGAGGCTGAGAGTCTATGAGTCTAGTCTAAGACAGTGAAAGGAATCAAGGATTCTCAAACTTGTTATTTGGTAACTTTGATTTTAGTTTGATTCTCATAAGTGAAAACTGATATGTTTGTTTGGTAACTTGAAAACTTGTTGTCTTGTATGTTTATGTTTGAGAGTTGAAACTTTAAGTTTGAGTAACATTCTAGTTGTTTGTCTTTAAATTTCTAAGTTCATTGAAACTTTCGGATATTATGAGTACGAATGGATACTTTCGATTACATTTGGTTACTTTTTGTTACATTCGGGTATTAAATAACCATACAAAACCGAATCTTAAAACATTTCGGGTAATTTCGGTTTTCAGTTGAGGTAACCAGGCCGAAGCGAAATCCGAAATACCCGAACCGAAAATTACCGAAATTTGCTCGGTACTAGTTCGGTTCTAAAAATCATAAACCCGAAATATTCGATCCGAACGGAACCGAAAACCCGAATGCCGCCTATGTCCTGGCACAAGTTTTTGGCGAACGTCTCTTTCTCTGTGGACTCACCGTATGCGTAGGGTTTAACTCTAAACCAAAAACCTCTCCTCTTTCTTTCTGCTTTTGAATCCACAGAAAGAGATAGAGAGCCATGCGAAGATTCAACTGGGTTTGCTCCCTCTCTAGATTCCATTTCTCCATGGGGTTTCTCGATTCCGAATTGATTCCACCAATAAAGCTAAATCGATTGTTATGTTTGATCCTTTTCTTCGTAGGTTCTGCGTCATTTACAGGCACGACGAACATTTGATTCCGCGTTCGAATTGCGATCAGGTATGACGATTAGCTTTTCTAATCTAAGGTTTTTTTTCGTTTTCGTGGAAGATAATCATAATCGATATGTTTATGCTGTGTTCGAGATTACTCTATGGCCTTTGACTTCAATGTCAGTTTACTGGTGAGCAATAAGTTTAGATGAAATGGAGTTTTAGGATTCGTGAGGAAGAATGATCGAAACTATTGGGCACCATTTAAGTTCGCTCACCAGTTGATTTTTTAGAAAACTGAAATGTAATCAGGATCCTTCTAATACAACGAGGATCTAGTGGTCTAATTTGTGTTTATCTATAAGAAATACACATACGTTACTTGGGAAGTCTTTGATGCTTTACAGGGTCTCAGAAGCCTTTGTTCGAGCGTTATATTCATGCTACAGGTCTCTTTTTTCGCCTAAGCTTTTTCTTTATGGGGGCATTGTGTTTCTTTTATCATTTTGAAAACTATCGATTTCTCAGGAATATACTCCTCCAGTGCTAGTAATTACTATGATGTTCTCGGTGTTTCTCCGAAGGCTACCCGTGAGGAGATTAAAAAGTCATTCCATGAGGTTAGTAGCCTTCTTGGCACATTGTACACTGTTCTTACTCCATCCAAACAGTAACAGAAAATTTTCCGCTGAAATTTTATGATTGAATGAACAACTGTGCAGCTTGCGAAAAAATTCCACCCTGATACAAATAAAAATAATCCTTCAGCGAAAAGGAAATTCCAGGAAATAAGAGAGGCCTACGAGGTTTTTTTTCCTCCCTCTAAATCTCCTGTGTATGGTGAACGTATTTAGTTTTCTTATATCCTTTTGTGTTGGATTGGAAAATTGCAGACCCTCGGAAATTCTGAAAGAAGAAAAGAATATGATCAGGTGCGCTCTTGTTGCTGTTATTTCTCTGGTGGCAAGATCACTGAACAGATTCTTGCTGTTATCACACAATACAGTTGCGCTATCGGAATTCGGATGATGTAAATAATGACGGTGGTGATGCAGAGAGGTTCAGACGTGCCTACCAGTCCAATTTCTCGGATTCGTTCCACAAGATTTTTTCTGAGGTACGCTTTTTTCTTTCCTACCTGTCTCATCTGCTTATGTGATATATTCAAATCTCTTATCAGTAGTACACTTGATTCAGATATTTGAAGAAAGTAATCAGGTTGCATCTGATATTCGGGTCAGTTCTCCCAATTCTCACTTTATTGTTATATGATGAAAGCTAGCTCGCATATGCAAATCTTTGTATGCAGGGCTCTCTAGTAGATATATATGCTTATATTGTTCAAAATTGTGTAGGTGGAACTATCGCTTTCTTTGTTCGAAGCTGCAAAAGGGTGCACAAAGCGTTTGCATTTTGATGCATATGTATTTTGTGACTCCTGTGGTGAGTGGCCCTAGAATTTGCAGATATCTTTTCTATGCATTTACTAGTATTGAAAAGCCAGTTATGGCGCACAAGATTTACTGTTAAGATAAATGAAAGCGTAGACAATTTAAATGAGGAGTCCTAAATCTTCGTGTCTCCTTACATTGATGCTGTTGCTCAAAATGGTAAAAAGAATAGTCTTAGTCTTATGGAAATGGCTCTGTGGTCAATCGATTGTGAATGTAATCCCTAGTTTTGTGCCTCTCTGGTTTCTGGTTTCTTGTAACATTTACGCCTTTTTGTCTTTAACAATCTGCTGATTCAGCCAACTTAGAGAGGGTGTATGACTCACTTATTGACAGTAATATTGTTGCAAACCCATTATTCTCAATCTCTCATCATTTATCATTTTACAGACGGGCTTGGCCATAATCCTAGTGCTGGCATGAGAGTTTGTCCAACATGCAAGGGCATAGGAAGAGTAAGTGCCAAGTAGAGGATATAAGAACTGTTTTATTTAGATGTTTAATAAATTATAGAATATCTATTCACAGTACTGTGCTTAGTGTGCTATCTGTCTCCATAACAGGTAACTATTCCTCCTTTTACAGCAACATGCCAGACGTGCAAGGGGTCAGGAAACATAGTTAAGGTCTGAGAAAAAGAGCTCCTTTATTAATGCTTCAGTAGTTATCTTCCCGTCAGTGGTCACAAGCAAATATATTGTCTGTCTCTTCAGGAGTATTGCATGTCTTGTAGAGGATCCGGTGTTGTGGAAGCCACAAAGACGGTTGAAGTTGTTATACCTGGAGGTTGGCCTTAAATTTCCTTGCTTTTGTCTCTCATTAACTTAGCTTGATTCTAAAATATGCAATTTCTGCTATCAATGACTGAAAAAATTCATTCACACTGCCACATACTTTTCTACGAGCATCGATGTGCTTTAGATGTTATCCCAATTCAAATATTGGTCACGCTTATTTTCTTAAAGATTATGCTTGGTTATGTGCATTCCCTGGTTAATTTTCTTTTCTCTGCACTTGGTATTTGCAGTAGAGACGAAAACATAGATTTTAGAACTGTGATTTGAGTATGATCTAACATGAATTGGTGGGCCAGATATTGAATCTGGTTCTCCATGACATGTTTCTGTCCGACTTTAATTTGACTATTTCTCGTTACTTAACCACAGGGGTGGAGTCTGAAGCTACAATCGTAATCAAAGGTGCTGGTAATGCAAGATCAAGAACGAGTCAGCCTGGGAACTTGTATATCAAATTAAAGGTTTGTTCAAAGCATATGTATTTTTTTCAAACTTGCATCTTTATTCTTTTCCGGAGACGTGCTTAATGAAATTTTTAATCAAATCCACCCTTGACGTCCATTCGAGTCTCCTCTTAAGGTGATAAATTAGCCTAAGAGTGATCTACCGTATGAGTCTCATCTTAAGATAATCAATTTAGTCTACGAGATAATACAGTTGATGTGGTGAAAAAAAAAGATAATACAGTTGATGCTAGTAAAAGTTGTATTATAAGTCATATGTTGACTCGAGTCTATTTATTTCAAAAATAATCTACACTATTGTTCATGGATTACATGTGATGGCTACTGCTATCGTGTTTGTTGTCACCCGTTGTCACTAGATGATTAAGGCTTAGTACATGCAGTGAATAGATCGTTATGCGGTCTTGTAAGATACGTAAGAAGTTTAAATGCTATCGTCATTCTTGCCGTTTTAGGGTCTCACTGCATACTGCATTTTTAATTGATGACATGTATTTAATCTTCTTCTGCTCACAGGTTGCCAATGATTCGACATTCTCTAGGGATGGCTCAGATATTTATGTGGATGCTAATATTGGCTTTACTCAGGTAAACCAACCGGTGATTCCTGAATTTTAGGCTATAAGCAAAATACTACCTTTTACACTTATGTTTTTCCTGCATGGTGACACCATGTGATCAAAAGTCTGAACTGCTTGCCGATAAAGCTCTGAGTAACAAATTTTAGACAGCATCCTATGACAAAATGAAACCTCTACAGGACATCTACTAGATAAATGTTGTCTGCAATGTATCTGAAAATTAATATGTTCTGTTCTATATACCGGTAAGTTCACTACCTACTAAGTTGAGTAACACTAGCTAGTAGCATATTTATCGTTTTTCCTATACCTAGATAGTGTGGCATATCAATTCCAGCTCAATCTGATAACACCAAGCCATAAAACTCAAGTGCATACTACTGCTCTATTTTTGCCATCCAGGTCCCAGCATAGAACCTCGGCTGCAGTTTTTTTCCTTTCGGTAGCTTTAATTGCAAACAGATTGTTACACTGCCTATATTAGTTCAACATGATGCATCTGCTCATGTCTTATTGTTCACACTGTTTCTACTATGTCTCCCTTGACCCATACTGGACAAGTCTTAAAAGCTTATTTGACAGGCCATTTTGGGAGGCAAAGTTGTGGTGTCAACACTCTCAGGCAAGATAGAACTAGATGTAAGATTCGTCTCCTAGTGAGATCTATATTTCTTTTTTTTTCTTATAGATGTCTATAATTTGGCATTTACTTTTTTGACCGAGTTCAAAGTTGGTTTTCATCCTCTCACCAAGTGGAGGGTTTAAGAAGCCTATGGAGATAATAGAGGGGCCATGTTGTAATTGTTGCAGATACCAAAGGGGGTTCAGCCTGGTCAGCTTCTTGTTTTAAGAGGCAAAGGTGCATCTAATTCTCAGCCTATATAGTCAAAAAACTTATTTGCTTGTACTCTTTTTAATAGGTGAGTTCATGCAGGACTACCGAAGAACGGCTTTTTTGTAGATCATGGAGATCAGTATGTCCGCTTCCGAGTTAATTTTCCCACGTAAGATTTCTTCTACTTAGACTTCGAGTAACATATATGCTAAAATTCTGCTGGTGTTTAGTCTTAACAGATAAGGAGGGACCTTGCTGCTTGATTTTTAGAATTATCATGACGGTTCTCTTTAGCTAATGTTGATAGTGGATTTCAGGCATATGCTTATCTGCTATTTTTTCCCTCTATTCTCTAGTGAAGTTAACGAACGCCAGCGTGCAATACTGGAAGAGTTTGCAAAGGAAGAAATTAAGAATGAAATGGACGGTTCTGCTGAAGGAAGTTGGTGAGTAAATTTTTTGTTTACTGTTATATATATAGCAGCCATAATGCGGTAACATCTGATGGTAGACATAAATGAATATCTAGCATAATTCACCTAGGAGTAATGTTAGCTGAATGAAATAGGAGAACTATTGATGCTTAAAATGCGGCCATGTAGATAACACACATATAGATAGGTTCTCTTATAAAGCATGTTTAACATTAGTTTGGACATGTTCTTGTGTTCTTTATGCATTCAAGTTTCAATAGGTAGAAGCTTCATGGGAAACAGTGCAGAGATCTACCATTAGAAAAAAAAGCTAAGCGATTTGTTAGGGCCTTTTCCTTTTACATTGTGATTCAACTGAATGTGATCTCTTTTCGCTGGTGATTGTTCCTTATTGTAATGAAGAATCATGAACATGAACCAAACAGGCTTTACCAGAAGCTCTCTACTGGTTGAACTTACAGGTGGAATCTAACGGGTCCTAAGTTCATACGCGATTTGTCCATAATGGTGCTTCTGGCGTTATTGTTGAGCAAGTTAATGGGATGAAACCCACCATGAGAGATGAAAAGCTAAAAAGGCATTCAACAGGAGACAACACAGAGACTAATTTCATCTATTGCTGGTATAGAACAACAAAACAATTCGACATCTTAACACAGTGTCATAATGTGATTGTGACATCATATTCTATCACAAACTCATTTCTGTGGAAAACAGAGATGAAACATTACTTTGTAGAGTTTTGTTTTTTGGCACAGTGCCAAGTTGTTCAAATTACACGGCTGAGATGTCTCGGCGAAAAGAAAAAATCTACGCTTCGTTTTAGTTTTAACATTCACTGATGGTTCTGGGCAAAGAAGACGGTTCTGTCTCCTGCTGAATTCTCTTTTGATCCTTGTTAGATTTGATCTCACCGTAAAAGTAAGAGACAAAACCCCAAAGAGAGAGAGCAAGAGAAAGACCCTTCTCTGCTTGAAACTTCTCATGGTAGAAAATAACAGCTAAAACCTCTGTGATGGGCAACAGGACTGATATCATTATACCCGAGACAAGAGACGATGCACAGAAGATTAATCCGATGGCTCCTAAGAAGAATCCTTGCCATATTATGGCGGAAACCACAGCTACCACATAGAACACTGCCTCTCCAAGCTTGAACTCTCTTGCTTCGATCGGTAGAGCCTGCAAATGAAATAAAAAAGCGAAAGGGTCAAGTCGAAATATCTCTGTGTTTTACAATCTTCTTGCAGGGCTTAGGTATCAAAGAGTGAGTGACTAACCTTGAAATCACCGGCGATGAACATACCGATGAGGCTGACAATAGAAGCAAGCAAGCACAAAACCAACTGAACCTCGAGCACAAGCGTGTAGCTCATGGGTTGTTTAGCTTTCTTGTAAGCAAGTTCCACTAATGGCAAGATAAAAGCATACATAACAGCTGCTGCTACAGTCATCAAGAAACCAATGATGTATTGCTTGTGAGTCTCGTGAACCGGCTTATCGGTTTCTGTATGCATTCCCAATACTGCAGCCCCAACAGTCAACAACACAACAGCATTGATGGTGAAAGGAGTGAACTTGTGGTTAACCATAAAGTATGAGAAGATAGCTATGAAAGCTAACTGTGAAGCAATGATAAGAGCAGCCGTTGAAACCGGGAGATAAGCTATGCCATAAGCATATAAGTAGTTATCAAAGCCTGTAAGGATTCCTATGAGAGTAGTAGCAATGAGAAGACGAGGTTTCATGAGAAAG
The DNA here is from genome assembly GCA_900406275.1 of Anastatica hierochuntica. NCBI lineage: Eukaryota > Viridiplantae > Streptophyta > Magnoliopsida > Brassicales > Brassicaceae > Anastatica > Anastatica hierochuntica. Next base: position 28,485 of record OVAN01003189.1, read on the forward strand.
AAACTTGTGTTGTCGCTTCCATTGCTGCTTCTTCGACGGTTAAGGTAAGATAAAAGCAGAGGGATGAAGATGATTGGAAAGCCTGCGGTTTCGAGAAAAGTAGAAAACCAAATCCTATTGCCACCATTGTTGAAGTAGAGACGCATTATCAAAGGACCTCCACAATTTCCTATGGCTAAAATTATGCAGTTTATGATCACAAGAGCCTTCTCCATTGTTGTCTTCAATTATTGCTTTGTTTCTGTGAGCAAATGAAACTTAAAAGAGTTTCTTTATCAAACAAGAGTCTTGCTGTGTTGTAGAGTTTGTCTTGTATTAGATCTTTGTTTCGTTGTGTATGATTTTTGTTTTTTTGTTGTTTTGTTTAGCAGATCTCCAATGGCTAAAACAAATTTTTTTTCCTATTTTTATCCACAAATTAGCTGACTGTTACGTTTTTTTAATTAATTAAAACGTTATAATTATCTGACTGGATATCTATATTCTTCATACCCTGATTATATTTTCCGTTATTAAACTGTTGGTCCTTTGACTTATAGTAGAATTTAGATGACAAATAATATTAACATACCAAATAAAAAGATCTTGTTAACTTTGATTTTTTTTAGATAAATGATAAGTATCTTTGATAAATATTTATCAAAGATTATATATTGCCAAATCTATTCCAATTGTTTTGACGATATGGAGTTAACAAGTATACACATTCAAAATGAACACAAAAAAATATATAGACAAAGTTTGGATTTATATAACCTAATGTTATAGTCATTCAATAGGATTTATGACTTTACTGGAAAAGCTACTACAATTATAGGTGAGGTTGGTGAGTTTATTTATTATATAATTGAAAAATATGATGAGATTTATCAAAGAGTCGTATATTGACAAAGTTTAACCAATTATTTTTATATCAACATAACATAACATAACATGTTATATCTAGACAAAATAGACTAACTAATATAATATAATACTAGAGATTGATCCGCGCAACCGCGCGGATGTTTTGTTAATTTTTATGTATTCAATATATGATTGATCATATTTAATTTATCGAGTATTGAATTCAGAATTTTGATTATTTCAAATTTCATGTTTCAAGTTCAAGTTCAAAATTTTTAACTTTCCAATTTTTTTTGTCAATAACTTTCCAGTTATTTCGACTCCCAGGTTCAAGTTTAAGTTTGAGATTTTTGCGTTTTTTGAGCACCCTACGTAGTCGAATATGAGTTCAGTTTGGATAGTATCTCAAATATCGTGAAACAAAATCTGTTGGAGTATTGTTTTTTTAAATATCAGATGCTAAACTTAAATTTATATAGCTTATATAAATTATTTTATAAATTTTATAGGTTATTATAAATTTTATCACTTTATAAAATTTTTTATTTTTGAAACAAATTTTATATTAAAAATATTTATATTGTAATAATTAGATGAAAAGGATATTGAAATATTCCACTGTTATTCATATTTAAAGATACTCATATTCATTAGATACACTTAATAAAATTTCTAATACATGTTTAATTTAAAAAATCACACATGAAAAAATTTGTGTACTGTTGTGAAACTATGAGAAAGATGTAACTTTATTAATGTTAGAAGCATCCC
>OVAN01003190.1:5514-30101 GCA_900406275.1 Anastatica hierochuntica
TGGTTTTGGTTCAGGTTTTAGTTTGTTTTCCAAGTTTTAACTGTCACTACAGCAAAAAGATTTTATTCTTTACCTTTTCTTAGACGATTTAACATTTTTTTTACTTTCACATGAAATCTGTTTGGTGATATTATACAAATTATACTAACGTCTTTGGCTAAACTTGCTGTTGAAATAATATGTCTATTAATTTGCACGTCCTCTTCATGTTGTACCCATAAATTAAGTGTGCTCGATCCATCATAATCTAATTTGTACAAACAAAACAACTATCATTACATTATAGCAAACGCCTACTCGTGTTCTATTTTCAATCAAGTTTAAAAACATGTAACACTTTAAACCGCAAACCTTCACAGTTTTTTAGTCATATCATAAATGAAATTAACTAAGCAAAAATGAATATAGTTTTGTTGGAAAGTTATTCAAACGTTTTTGGATCCTTTTATGGTAGTTAAAAGTGATCATAAAATTTGAAGTTATGACACTTATCTGAAAAGGTTTAATCTTTTGTTTGCTTAATATGAATTTTTAAACTTGGAATCAATGCACAAAGCTATGTGTACCGAAGTTTGAATATGAATATCACTAAGAAAACATTTCTTATATGTGCTTAATGATTTCAATGGTTTAGAAATTACGTTTTCATTTAAATTAAAAATTAAAATAATATAAAACGATTCACGGTTTAGCGCGGACTATTTACCTAGTTATTGTTAACTCTTAAAAACAAATTGTGTTCTACGACCCAATAAGGTCAGTAAGATATACAATATTTATGGACTTATTAAGCATCAATGGACAGTCCAAATAAACTACAGCCTCCTAATGGATTTAGAAGACGAAAGATAAATGGGCCAAACGGCAAAACGAGAGACATTATGTTTGTAAACCATATTTAACCGGAGAAGAAACCGGATCCAATTAAGATAATGAACCGGAAGACAAAGGAGATAATATTAAAAATGTTGCATAGAGTTTGTGAATTTAAAAGGTATGATGACATAACGGGATGCTGTTACCGAGGAAGCTGCCGATGTCGGCTTGTCCCTATCGCTTCCCACTCGGCATTACCAGACAGGAGAGTTCTAAGATAATGATTGAAACTAAAACAAAAAGAAAATTATTAGTTAATACTTAATACTAGAGTTAGGAAAAACCTGACTTCGGAGTACCGGTCCGAAAATTTTTAAACACGAACCTAAATCGATTTGTAAAAAATACTTAAACGGATTTGTTAGATGGTATTTTGAATATCAGATAATACACAAATTTGAATTCGAATCAAATTTGAACGAATATCCAAAAAATTTAAATAATTTTAAAACTCGAAAAAATCTCTTATACATTAATTAAGAAGTTAAGTTGACACATGTTATCACAAAAATGATTTTCAACATTGAAATTATGACATAGCAATTTACATTGTTTTGATTGGTTTTGTATTAATTTATTATTTAAATTATTTTTATGTTAATCCCTTTATAGGAATCAATACACTAATTAATTTTTGGTATTTGTAAAAGTACAATTGATGATTTTTAATATTTCAAGAAGAATTTTTCAAAATACCAAATAGTAAGTTTTTATTCAAGAACACCATTATATGGATTTTTTTCCTAAATACACTAACTTACTTTTTTTTAAATACCAAAAACATTGCAAATGGATTTTGAAGGTTAAATTTTTGAGTTTTAGGTTTACTACTTTGATGGTTTAAAATCAGAGTCGTACGAAAATAGTTGAATATATTGTTCAAATATAATTCACTTATATATAAGTAAGACTCTGCTAAAAGTCAATATAAACATCCCTTATACATTAATTAAAAGGTAAATTTGCCACATATCATCACCACAATTTTTTTTAACAAAAAATTATGACATGGCAACTTAAGGTAATTTGATTGGTTTTAAATTGATTTGATTGCAACTAAAATTTTTTTGACATGGCAACCTAAATTCTTTGAATAAAATTAGTTGTTGCCAAAAAGATTTAGTAGTTAGATCTGAAATATATATATAATTAATTAAAAAAATTATAAAACTAGAACTAATAATATAACAAATAGTTGAATAAAATATAATTGTTGTCAAAAAGTTGAATAAAGTATAATAAAATTAATTTATAAAGTGAGTTTGTCACATATCTTTAGCCTGATGAGTTTCAACAAAAAAGATATGTCATAACATTTTTATGAAATTTGATTCGTTATAATCATAATTATATTTTTAATATTTTATTTAATGATCCCCTAAATATAATTGTGACTTAACTTGACACATATATACATCAAATTAGCTTTCAACCAAAACTTTTTTTATAGAGAATAATGATGTATACCATGAAAACACTTCAGCAAATTTAAACTATACATTAATTGAAGATTTAGTTCACCTCATGTCATCATTATAATAACTTTTTATCTAAAAATTGTAACTTTTTATATTTATATTATCCATCAAGATACTTTTGTAGTAAATTATGTTATAAAAATATTTAGTTTGAAGGACCCAAATTTTCCTTATAATTTATAAAACATTTAAATTTTTAAAATACAATTTATAATGAATCTGTATATTTTAACATTCATCTATGCTCATTATCAATAATTTTCTACATTGAAAATTATAGAGGATAATGATGTATATCAAGAAAACACGTTGATAAATTTTGTTAAAGTCATAATCATTAACAATATCCTCACTAAAACAAAATCATTAGCTATAATAAATCAAATAAATTATTAACATTTTGACGATAATTTATCCGCGCATTGCGCGGAGAACTATCTAGTTCAAATTAAACTCGAATTTGAAAAATCCAAAGTCAAGCCCAAAAGTCTAAAATATTTGAATCCAAATCGAACCTAAAATAATTTCTAGTATGTTTGGGTTCTCTTATGTAATTAAATCAGATCCGAATATACTCGGATCGAACCTAATCTTATTTATAAAAATATCCAAACGGAACTTAGTGGGTGTATTGGATTAAATATTAAAGATGATTTGATTTTTATGAATTTTTAGAAGATTTTGGTGAACTAGGAAAGTTGTTATGATCTATCTTATTAAAAGAGAAAACATAGACCTTTTCATGTATGATTTTTCAAAGTGAACATATTTTAAAAATCTTATTACATGTATAATAAATTAAAATAATTATAATTACTCGATACTCAAAACCCGAGTAACCGAATCTGAAACTCGAAATAACCGAAAATTATAAATCCGATACTCAAAAAATCTAAACATAATTAATAATATATAAAATTATTATAAAAAAACTGCGCGGTTGCGCGGATCAAAACTCTAGTTTGCTTTTAAAATTCTCTGGATCCCCATATAAAAAGATGTGATTTGGATATTTGTATTTTTAACGAGGAAACTCCACTAAAATACTTTAAAATCACTCAAAATCAACCGCTTAAAAATTTTTCTCCAATAATTGTGGGTTTGATAATACATATTAAACACTACTCCAATAACACTGGATTTTTGAAAGACTTTTTAAAATTTTTGTTTGAATAATATGAGATTTTAGATTTTAATACAAACTCCTCCAAATCATTGATTGAGTACATCCTCTAAAATTTATGCAGCCAAAAGTCTAAAGTCTAAATAGATCTAAACCGAACTCGACCGGAAACCGGAATGCCCACCTCTACTTGACACTCTAGGCAGGAGTAGTTTTTTTTTGGGTAAACGAGTTCATAGTTCATACTATTCTTTATCCTTAAGTGAAATCTGGTTTCGCCCTTTGTTTTCTCCTCTAGTTTTCGTGTGACGCCAAAAAAGAAAAGCATGTTCTATCCTCTTACATAAAAGTTTGATGCAGTTATAAAAAAAAGATCTTCATGCTTTCACCACGAACACATATCAACTATGTAATCAGTTAGTTGATCAAATTTTACCATATAATAAAATACTTTTTAAATTAGATTTCAATACATAGTAAAACTATAATTTGCAAAACTAAAACATATATTACTCAATCAATCAGATTTTAACACATTCTAAAAAATATATTTTCAAGATTGAAATATTTGCCAGTCAATCAATTATTCTAGATTTTGACATGTTTCAAAATATTTTTCAGACCGAACAAATACATTTTCATATTTATAAATAGTATAAACTAAGATTAGAACATGTATTCGTCTATCAATATATTTCGACAAATATATTTTTTTCTAAACAATAAATATTTTTTCTCTTTTTAAAGAATTAAAAAGAGACTTTTATCAATGCTCACGAATATACCTTTTATATTTATAATTAGTTAAATTTTACGGATATAAAAGTGACACTATGATCCTTATCGTTGAGAACCAATTTCGACGACAAATACTAAAATCCATAAAATTCTCTAATCTTCAAAATTCAATTTCCCTTTCCTTTTCGGATTTGTTCTCTCTTTATTTAGCTCTCAACGAAATAATTTAGTTTGATTCGTAAGAAACAAAAAAATAAGATTTTTTTTTAAATATCCTCCACAATCGTCCGATGTCGATACCAATTCCACACGATGTTTCTATCACCGGCGATCAATCTTCGTTCCCGGCGACGCCGAAGGGCAACACGACGACGACGAATCTATCGGCGAAGATTCTTTCCAAAATCCTCGTTGGTCTAATCATGATTCCTGTTGCTATAACCGCTTTACTCTTCATCCTCATGTCTCTTAGCTTCTCCTTCTTCTTCTTCGCTCTATACTGGTTTCTCCACCGAAGCTACCGCCGCCGCCTCCGCCGCCATCGCCGTCATGAATCCTCAGATGGGTTGTCTCTAAGACACGTGAAGAGCCTTCCTCAGTTCAGATTCTCTGAGCCGACACTGTACGGAAGCGAGTGCGTGGTTTGTATCGATGGATTCAGACAAGGACAGTGGTGTCGGAGATTACCTGGATGTGGCCACGTGTTTCACCGTAAGTGTGTGGACTTGTGGTTACTCAAAGTAGCGACTTGTCCGATTTGCAGAGACAGAGTTTAGATTTCGAAGAAGAAAGTTCACGATGTACAGTTCACAATCGAACCTTTATTTGGTTTTGTGACCCAATCTTGAATCTTGAATTTTTTTGGGTAGACTTTAAACATAGTTTTCAAGATTGGATTATACTAGTGAGTTTGATTGTTTTAAACTGTTAGTTAGTTCTGATTTAATGGAAATATTATAAAGTTTTATTAATGACTTTGATCGACTCTAATTTAGTCACTTGCTTTGAATGCACTTACACTATACATCACTATATTCTATCTGATAATTCCGTTAAGTTCTCAAATCGTTAAAATAGCAAGAAACGTCAACACACTTCCAGATTCTACTCTCATCATTGGAGGATTTGGGCTGCTTGCTTCTTACAAGCAGCTTGGCGCAAGTACAAGAGAAGAGTTATGGAGAATAGTCTCACTGCGATCGAAACAAAGGAAAGTGAAGAAGAAGAAGAGTGTGTTGTGTCTTGAGTCCTAGAACAAGAATGAACATTGGAGTTGTAGTTTTGGCTTTGCGATTTTCGCAGCTAATACAAGCCGCGGTGCTACAACTTAGAGAATGAAGTATGTTAAACCGACATAGTACTACATATTGCGTTATTAGATTTGGTTGAATCTCTTGTAATTGTATAAATACTTTAGCCTTTGAGGCTCGATAAATCCAAGCACATATTCACCAGTTCACAAGTTTGTCAACGGTGAACCATACTTCTAAGCCAATGTAATCGTTACTCGAAGCAATAAGAGTGGCCTAAATTATGGATTTGGAATGGTTACGGTTAGTCCACTAGACTACATTTTCATCCAAATCGATGTTTTGTTAATTTCTCCATTCTCTGTCTCGCGCTTCATTGTCCTCTTCTCTTCTTTGCTCTTAGTGTATGGTTTAGTGTCTCTTTCCTTAGCCTCTAAACTGATTTGATCCCATTTTTCATGTCCATTTCATCTCAATTATAATCGTACATGATTATTAGTGCCTACTTACAATTGCGCAATGTGCCTACTTAAAGATTGAAATATTTGGGTCGTGAGAGTTCTTTCTCGTTCTGTTCGTGACCATCATTTTCAGGGACCTAGTGTTTCGACACTTTCGGTGCAAGTATGGAGTTTTAAAACCACAGAGACCTTCGTGTCTTACTCGTGTTTATTGTCTTACTCGTAACTCAATTACACGTTGTGTATCTCTCCCTTGTAAGACCGGCAGATCTCTTTGGATTCTCCCTAGCGGAGATTCTTGTACGTATTTCTTAATAAAAAGGGTTTCGGCGGACAAAAAAAACTTACGATTGCGCAATGTAAAAATATGGAATATGACTATTTTTTAATAATTTTAAAAATTAAGAAATCAAATGCAAATATTGATTTATTTATAGTGATAGTTAGACATATAATTATTTAACCAATGGAGTAAAAGAATTTAAACAAGAGTTAGGCCCAAAGTTGATCCCCGTCGTCGTCTCAAGAACCCCTTCCTCGTTTCTTCCCTTTCTTAATTTTTCTACTAGAGTTTTGACCCGTGCAACCGTGCGGGTTTTTTTTAATAATTTTATATATTATTAACCATATTTAGATTTTTCGAGTATCAGGTTTATAATTTTCGGTTATTTCGAGTTTCAGATTCGGGCTCAGGTACTTTTAGAATTTTCAGTTATATCGAATTCTGGGTTCGGTTTAGATTTGAGATTTTCGAACTTTCAGATTTTCAATACTCGTATGGGTTCAGTTCGGATAATATCCAATTCCCGAAATACCGTGAAACAAAATCTGTTAGAGTATTTGAAAAAAACATCAGATGACTAAACTTAAATTTTTGTACTTTATATAAATTATTTATAAATTTTTGTTGATTTTTCTAAATTTTATCACTTTATATTTTTTTTTTGAATTTTTGTAACAAATTTTATTTAGAAAATAATAATATGGTAACGTAATTATTTGAAATTTGTAAACAAGCTGTACTTAAATTTTCTGAAAATTGACGACTTTAAATTGTATTGGTTTAGAATTTTTATAGTGATTAAGTGAAAAAATATTAGAATATTCTAATATGTTTGTTGGAATATGTAAGTTATTTTAATTTATTACATACATTTAATAAAATTTCTAAAATATGTTTACTTTGAAAAATCACACATGAAAAAGTCTATGTCTTCCCTTTTAATAGGATAGATGTAAATTTTTTTTAAAGCCCATAAAGATAAAGTCTAAGAAAGTATTAATCTCAGTTGTTTAGGTTCTCAAAACAAGTAACTTAGTATAAATAGAAATGTTATGAGGTTGTTGATATTTATCTTTGAGAGTTGTTCAAAGCAACTCTCCTTCTTCATCCTTTTGTGAATCAATCAAAATCTCATTTAATCTTCTAGATAATCTAAAGCTTATCCATTTCCTTTCTTAGCTTATGAATAAAGCTCTATTGAGCGATCTAGTTTTCATCTTTTATATTTACTAGGAGAGAATCCGCGCTATGTGTGGATCTTCTTTCATATATTATTGTTATAGATGAAATTAGTGAAATAAAATGTAACATTAAAAAGTCAGTCTATGAGATAATATTGTGTTACGTTTTTCTTTGTATTATGTGTTCACGATTATACTAATTTTTCATTCATTAGTTATCTACTAATTATTTGTTCCATCTTCTTCTTTCATCCCAATTTCAATAGTACACGATTTAGGTTACACTTATTTTTCCATGTTTATCCCTTTTTAATATCTTATGTTTTTGTTTGTATATTTATTTATATTGTTTTCATATATATATTTTTTATTTGTCTTCCTTGTTTTTTTATTTGCATATTTGTTCTCTTATCTTTTCTTTGCCTTTTTGATAATTTTTCCCATGTCGTTTTCAAAAAAGTTTTGTCTTACGTTTTTGTAATTTTAATTTTTGAAATATTTTAAAAATAATTTTAGTATAATTTAAAAGCCTGGTTGATCAATTATTTATTCTAAATCTAGATATTTTGTTGTCGTCATTGACGATTCTTCTTTCTCTTCGAAAATTAAATTTGGTATTGAACATAATCAATCTTCATATAACTACAATATTATCTTATTTTACATAGTTTAGTTCTATTTACAAAATAATTTTTGTAAAATTATCATGTGTCTATTTAAGTGAATGAAGATGAAAAGTCAATAAAATTGTTGAAGAAATATTCACAACATCAAATACATGTAACAAATTCAATTTTACTATTTTATTAAACAAAATATAATTAATTAAAAAGTGATGTGGTGTCATCATATGGAGAGCTCCCTTCAACTTTTATAGTATAGATTTATCTATTTTCCTAAAGCTTATAAAAACCTGAATAATCACTTGTTTGTATTCTCCTACAAACTTCAACCTAAAAGTATTTAAAAATTAATTATTCCTATCCTAAATCATTATTGACTGATCATATTATATTCATATAGACTTACCATGGACAAACATTTTCCATCATATCATATTCATATCCGAAAATAGTTAATGTACTTCATAATATATATCGAGTCCGAGGCAAAAATCACGAAAACATCTTTTATGGCGGAGAGCAAAGTTGAGGTGGAGAACCAATCGAGTTTTATAATTCCAAACTATATCATAGTCTCATCCACGATGGTTATAGTAAATTATTTTTTTAGTCTAAAAATCTCGAATAAAAAAGTTTTCATGAATTCGTTCAGATAAATAAATCTACCTAAAACTAGGGTTTCAATACTATTTTCAGTGATTTATCAAAAAAAATTTAGACAAACTTCTTTTATGCATATTTATAGTAAAAAATTAAAATCATAGATAAACGCTAAAATAATAAAAGGAAATTATCTTATTAATAAAATAAATAATAAAATAAATAATTAAGATATTTGCATATATTCCAAAAAAGCTCTCTACATCATTCTCTCCGAGTTGGGGAAGATTCGTCTTTGAATTTTAATCATACGTTGTGCTCATCATCCAAGAAAGATCATTCTTAGAATTTTCCGAAGAATTTTCAACATTAGATTTCTATTTCTCTCCTTATTACATATGATTTTTGCAAAACCCGGATTTTAGATGGGTTTTCTGAAAATCTTATTTTGCCTGAATTTTGCAAGGAAATAATTTAATGTAGCAGACACTAGATAGATGCAAAAAATCTTATTTAGTCTAAGAATAACTAAGAATCAAAGCAACTAATACCAATGGTGATTCATGGTCAAAAACTTTAACCCACCGCAAAATTCGGTGAATTTCGATTGACTGGGTAGAAAAAGATACCCACGGTTGGCTGGCTGATGACACGATGATGAGATGGTTTTGCATAAGGTACAAAACCTCGTCTAATTTAGATGATGGTTCTCTAATTTAGATGATGGTTCTCTGACCTCGCCCAAACTTGATCTGAGAAAAAGAAAAAGTTATATTCAGATGAAAAAAACTGAAAAAATGAATTAGACTACTAACCAAATATCTTTCACTATAGCATTATCCGCCATCAGACTGAACTCGTCGTATATGTTTCCAAGGAAATTTTTGATGTCTAAGAGTTTGTCTATCCATTAGGTGGAGGCGGATCAAGTGGAGGAACGTGGTTGACGTAGACTGTCGCGCCGTGTGCAACATTGACGGTATTACTGCTCCTGCTTCCACGGTGAGGTTGACGGCCACCATTCTTTTGAGTTTTTCTTTTTTCTCGATGGGTAGAAAATTGTAATTTTTATGTAGGGAAATCGTTAGAATTCGTTGAGATCCACATAAAACTCGATGGGTAGAAAAGTACAATTTTTACTGGACACAAGGGTTGATGTAATAATATTCTGAGTGCATAAAAAAACTCTTTATAAAATGTTATTGATCAACCAAACATGATGATGGGTAGAAAAGTATAATTTTTACTGGACACAAGGGTTGATGTAATAATATTCTGAGTGCTTAAAAAAACTCTTTATAAAATGTTATTGATCAACCAAACATGACGAGCTCCTGTGTAGTTGTTGCAAGCCCTCCTACGTAACTAGCACTCCTCCTCAGTGAAATATCATTTGTCGGCTTTCATCACTTTTCACAAGAAATAACGACATCTTTATCTGACATGTTTCAGTAGCTATTCCATCGAAACAGAGAGAAATATTTTTTTTGTTTCGCGATGAGAGTGAAATGAAACAAGAAAGAAAGTTAAATACCTTTACAAGTTTGACGCCCAATAACCGGATCGATGACATGTCCGTTTGGACGATCCTGGTTTGCAATAATGTCACTCGAATATGGTCAGCAATGAAGTCACACAATGTATTAGTTTTTTCGGGCGTATATAGTTTAAGACTTGCAATTTTTTATTAATGAATGTTTAGAATGACAAAGAAACCCATTAATTAAAGTTTTGTTTTGCAAAGAAAAAAAAATAGTAACATAGTATTAGGGATATTTTATAAAGATTCTCCACTTCTTGACAAACAAAAAAAATTGGGAGAAAAATGGTCAAAAGTTTTGTTAAGTTAGTTGATTTTTTTTTGGTTAGAGAAATTGTTTTTTTTTTTTTATCAATATGCCTACTATTACAAAAGAAAATTATTAATAAAGATATAAGTTATAGTTTCATTGGCTAATACTGTTAGGGAATAATATACCACACGAACGATCAAAAAGGTCATAAGTAATACTACTAGTGGTCACTCTTTCCTAGAGATTTCGCTTTCGTAAAACTTTGTTCTGTGACAAAATCATTAAAAGACCAAAAAGAAAACATGTTTGGATAAAGTGTTACAGTAATATAGCAATATTGTATTCTCTAGTATTAATACTTAATTCGGTCATGTAGTACACAATACTAGATCAAATTTCGTGTGATATACGAGTAATTGAATATAAAACTATCATTAAAATTTAGATTTTAAAGTTGAAATCCATGTAGACCATGTGACTTGTAACTTGGGTATTTATAGCGAGGGTAATTCGGTATGATAAAATATGTAAATGTTGCGGCATGCTGAGGAAACAATAAATCATATTTTTTTCGAATGCAATTCGATTAAGCAGATTTGGGGTTTCTGCAGAATCCCAAAGAGGACATAAGTCTTCCAAACAAATGCACTCTACACTAATATGAACTATCTTTTTTGGCGAAGTCTTTCGAAGATTCACGATCAGGAGCACCACAATCTACTATCATGGATATATTATAGATAAAATGGAAAGAAAAAAATCAAAACACCTTCCAAAGGATACAATTAGGAATTGTTGAAATTCAATGGAAGATATTGCGCCTTTGAAAAGAGTTGGTCATGATCTAATAAAACATTTTTCTCGTGGACATCATCTAAAGCTCGAGAAGTATGATGGTGTTAGAGATGCAGAGAAGCAATGTCATGCATGCATTCTTCCTATCAACTCTCATGATTTCTACAATTGCATCGAATGTGACTTTTTTCTGCACGAAGAATGTGCTAGTCTTCTTAAATTTAGGATAATTAAAATATATCCAAACTTAAAATTTTATCATGTTGGCAAATTCTCTCCTTTTTAACCGATGATAATAATAAAAATAAATCATTTGTTTTTTTATTTATTTGGTCTTGAATCAATTGAATAAACCATGAATCGTGACAATGATCTATACTCGTGTCGATATATGATTCGAAGAATGTTGATATTTATGCAGTAAATATTAGTCTGTGACGTGCCCACAAATAGAAAGAGCGATTCTGATCTAGAAGATTGTGTGTTTCCCAAAAAATTTAGATAAATGTGCGATGCATTTTAGTTTCAGATTATTTTACCCATAAAAATCATGAACATCCTTTGTTCATCTTCACCTCTTACAAAGATAAAAGTAATATTTGTTGCAAGAAATTATGTCTACATTCCTAGCTACAATGTTCAATGTGCGAATTTGCTTTGTGTTATAAATGCACTACCATTCCAAATGACGTAAGCTACAAATATGACAAGCATCCTCCATCTTTTTGTTATAGAGAAGGAGCAGAAAGTATATACTAGTGTAAAGTATGTGAGAAAGAGATCAATCCAAGAGATTGGTTCTACGCATGCAACGATTATTGTGTCACTATCCACCTTCAATGCGTATTCAGATATTCCATTAATATGGAGTCTGGTTTCATTTTCAAGTATTCCTTACCCATATAGTGCAACTTGCCAGCCAAAGTGACAAATCACAGAGAATAAGTTAAATTACCTTTTTGGACTTTTCTTTTTCCCAGTTTCCAATTCTAACCCTTTGCCTTTTAGTAAAATATGAGAAAAAATATAAAATTTTTAACCATGTGTTGTTCAGGCAAACAGGTGGAGATTTGATTAGAGTAGACAAATATACTTGAACAGAAAAACCGAACCTAACCAAAATCGAACCGTTAATTGGATTTTTCAAAATTACATTCTAATTAATATTCTAATAGATTGCCCTAATATTTAAATTTTTATATTGATACTAGATAAGGTCTCCTGCGATACACGGGAAATTAAAGTTGAAATCCACATATCTATAATCCGTAAATTTGAAATGTAGATTAAAATCATTACTAATTATTCAAAAATTATGAACTATAACCAATATAATCCATATTAATCTAAAATTTTTAATATCACGTGAAACAACATTTTAATTAAATATTATAATTTTATCGTGTTTGCATATACAATAGTTAATATTCAGTGTTTTAATAAAAATAAAATATTTAATATTTAACTTTTATTGTTTAATAAAAATAGAAAAATAGAAAACTTACTTATTTATGTAAAATATAAAATTTTCTTATACGAAATTGGTAATTTTAAGTACTCAACACATGTCAATAATGCGATCGATTAGCAATATGTGTCGAAATCTCGTGAGTTATAATTTGACGACGTGTCAAGCTTCGATTGAACGCCTTCCGCTTTATAGCGAGAATCTAAATTAAATATCCAAATTTAGATTCTAAATAAGGTCTCATATGATATACAGAAAATTAAATATAAAATATTATTAAAAATTTTTGTTTTAAAGTTGAAATTCATGTTACTATAACCGTAAATTTAAAATGTAGATTATAATTACTATTAATTATTGAAAATTTTGAACTACAACCAATATCATCTATAATAGTATAAGAATTTTAATATCACATGAGAAACGCTCTTAATTAAATATCATAATTTTATCATGTTTGCATATATAACAATTAATATATAAAGTTTTAATAGAAACAAAATATTTAATATTCAACTTTCAATATTTAATAGGATTAGAAAATTTATTTATTTATGTAAAATAAAAAATTTGCTTACACAAAATTGGAACACGTGTCAACAATCCGACCGATTAGTGACACGTGTCGAAATCTCATGAGTTAGAATTCGACAACGTGTCAACTTCACGTTGAACGCAATCCGCTTTATATAATAAAATTATTTTACAGCAATTTCGCTTTATATAATAAGATATGATTAAAAATCATTTGACCGTTGTTCTGCTTTGGAGACTTTGATTGGTTTTATCAGATTGTGGTCCAAGCTTTGCCGACTCGTTTGGTACGGGTTCAAGGCCTTGTTTATTGTATAACACAAACTATGTTCTTTACTTTCTGCATTATGTTCTTGTCTTTTTGAACCGTAGAAGCTTGTGTTCTAACAAATAGAATGCGTCTAAAGAAATCAATCATCATTTACAAACAAACAATTAATAAATTACTAGAGTTGAATTTGCGTTGTGCGCATGTATATTTTGATTAAACTTATGTTTAATTGTATATAATTTTCTATACTAGTTTTACATATAGTTGTATTTTCAAATTTTTAATTTAGTAAATGTTTATATGTGATAAAGTTAAATTAATTAATTGAAAAAATTATGTGATTAACAAACATAATTTTGTTTCTTTTAAATTTTTTTAAGTTTTATCATAAAATATTATTTGATTATGTGAATTAATAATATTTTGAGGATACTTTTTATAGAATTGGTATTTTGGAAATATTTATATGAATGAGATTAGCTCTTTACATCTTATTTTCTTAATAGCCAAACTTTTACTCCGAAACCAAACCTAAAAAATATATAAAAAATCTGAAGTGTTTCTTGCTCAAGTATTTTCGAGTTTCAGTTTAACCTGAAACGAATCAAAACTCAAAGTAGTATATGAGTGCACATAAACTTTTCACACACATATACATACATCCTTACTTTTATACCTTTATATCCATATACTGGCATTTGCTAATCTGAAAATCCCGAACTAGAATCCTGAAATACCCGAAAATCAAAAAAATCTGAACCAAACCCAAATTTGAAAAACCCGAAATAATAGGAAAAACCCAAATTTCTGTAAAAAAATAGAGAAACCTGAAAAAATTGAACCCAAATCTGAAGATCCTGAAAGTACATGAACCCGAAAATAGTATCGGATCTATTCGGGTTTCAATATTTTTATAAAATATGACCCGACCTGAAAACTCAAACCGAACTTTTCAAAAACCAGAATGGATCCTATAGGGCTGGAGTTCGTGATCCAAACCCGATCCAATCCTGACGAGACCCCGGACGCCTAACCTTAACTTACACATGTGCATATATACTAAAATAATATAATTTTCATATATACTATAGTATAGATGTATCAAAACCAATTTATTATAAAACCAATAGTACATTATTGAATTTATAGTCTTGTATTGAACACTATTATATTTTTATCAATACATGTGTACTAATATATTAAATATAGAAATATTGATACATGTATAATGTATAAACTGATTAGTAATAATAACATAAATCTACATGGGATTGGAAGACATAACATGGGTTAGCAATATTTTTATTATACTGTTAACCAAATAATTATGAATGTTATAATTATTTCTAATGAGTTGTAAGTAAGTCTAAACTTAAATGATAACTTTTTAAGAAGATAAAAAGTAAGACACTTTTTTAATAAAATATATTAAAAAAACCCGATATATTTGGACTAAAAATTCGAATTTCCGGAAAAATTGGAGAAACCTGAAAAAACCCGAATCCGAATCTTAAGAACCTGAAATTACCTGAACCCGAAAAAAATATCGGATCTATCCGGGTCTTAATATTCTTATAAAATTTGACCCGACTTGGAAAACCCAAACCGAACTTTTCAAAAGCCATAATGGATCTTATAGGGCTGGATAGGGGTGGGCATTCGGGTACTCGTTCAGGTTTGGTTCGGGTCTATTCGGGTTTCGGGCTCTCGGGTCTAGAAGTTCAAGACCCATTCGGGTATTTATGTTTTTCGGTTCGGGTTCGGGTACCCGTATAAATTATGTTAAAATTTTCAAAATTCCAAATGCATCTTAAAACCTCAAAAATCCAAAACTAAAATAACAAAAAATAAAGAAATTTAAAAAAAATACATGACCAAATACTTACAATTAGTATAAAATCGTTTCGTTTCAGGTATTTCGCTAAAAATTGGTAAATGTTTATTACAGTTTTTCATGGTATTTTAAGTATTTTTTAGTACTTTTGAATAATTCATATATATTCTTCCATATGTTTTGAATATTTTTGGATATTAGATCTAAATCTAGTTAATATATTTAAGTTTATTACTTAATTCGAATATTTCCGGGTACCCAAAATATTTTGTTTCGAGTCAGGGTCGGGTTCGGTTCTTCGGATATTGAAGTTTAGGATTCTTTCAAATATTTTCTCGGTTTCGGTACTATTTTTTCGGATTGGGTTTGGTTCGGTTCTTCGGGTTCAAATATTTTGTTTGAACCCGACTCGAACCTGAACGGGAACCCGAACGTCTAATGCTAACTTACACATATGCATTTGTACTAAAATAATATAATTTTCATATATATTATAGTATAGATATATCAAAACCGATTTATTATCCAATAATATATGATTGAATCTATAGTCTCACATTAAACATTATTATCAATACATGTACGCTAACATATTAAATATATAAATATTGAGACATGTATAATGTATAAGCTGATTAATAACAATAATATTTTATATAATTTAATTATACATGGGATTGGAAGTTATAACAAGGGATTAGCAATTATATTGTATTGTTAACTAAAGGGAAAAATGCCTAAAAAATCCTCAACTTTCAAATTTTGGCCAAAAAAATCCCCAACTTTCACTTAAGTCATTTTAATCTTCAACTTTTAAAATTTGGCCATTTAAATCCCAAACTTTCGTTGACCAGACCAAAAATAACCCGGAACACGAGGATTCGAACCCCCGACNTAACCCGGAACACGAGGATTCGAACCCCCGACCTCGCACACTCTACACACATTCATTACCATCTTAGTTAGTTAACATTCCCATATGTTTTATATGCACTTATCTATATATCTAATTAGTTTCGTTATTATATAAGTTAGTTTAATAATTTAATAAATTAGATTGTTTAATAAATTAGTTTGATCAATAAATTTTTTTTAATTAATTAAATAAAATAATAAATTATTAATCAAATAAATAAATTAATTTATTAATTAATTAAATAAATAACAATGAATGTTATAATTATTATTAATAAATTGTGTATAAAGCTAAATATTTTTTAAGTAGATAAAAATTAGACTCTCTTTTAATGTAATAGATAATGTATCGAGTGTAACTCAAGACGTGAGATATCAACCACATGGTTATATTAATTATCTTCGATGGTTAAGTGTTCAATTATATGCAAGTCTACTCACATTCATATATTTAACCTACTTCCCTTCGATCCATTAGCATTCATCATGCTAACTCATACGAAGCTTAACTGCAATATATTTTCATTGCACTAAAAATTGAAAACATCAATAACTTGATACAAAAATTTCATCCTTAAACAACATCTAAAATGATATTAAATTTATATTCGTATAATCATTATCTTCAGATCTTTTTCATGGTTCTAAGGAGAATAATTTAAAGAGAAGATACTTTTTTTTCTCCAAACAGAAGAGACTAGAAAATATATTAAATAGGAAACATGTCTTTGAGTAAAGTTGCAGCATTTGCTGCATTATTCATTAGAAGATCTCGCAAATACTATACACTGTGTCCACTTAAGTCTTCTGACTAATCCCAAGAGTGCATCAACGTGAGAAAAGAATTCAATCAAAATAAATTGTTTTATTTTATTTTATTTTAATTAATTCATCCAAATAACTATAAGTCGAAAGTACTATCGGATATATACAAAGAAGTGAAATAAATCTATGCACAATAATAGAGTTCTATATATGAGTATTAAAAGAGAAGTAAAAATCCTACGTGTCATCGTAGGATTCAGTTTCGGTGACATGTAATTTTTTGGCTTCTCGCGGAAATTTATATTTTTTTTCGCCGATTTTTTAAACACAAAACATCATACGTGTCGCGATCTTATGTCTCCGTTATTTTCCTAAACGTTTTTCCGCCGTTGGATTTTATTTACAGCTTTTTTCGGTCGATTTATGCCTCCGTTAACCCTCCCCAAATTCCATATTTACTCTTTCATGCCATTGGTAACACTAAACCCTAATATATATTTTTCAAAGTATATTTATTTCGTCTGCCCCATATCTCTTTCATCGTTGCCAGAAATAAAAATATGGCAGGTGAGTGACATGGTTCATGAACTTCAACCTTTATGAACTATATCTTCAAAATTCTTTTTGTTTGTTAATGGTATATAATCGATATGTATTTTTTCTCTTGGACAATCGGCGTTTCCATGTTATCCATGAATACGCGTGGGATCCTTTGTGTTCGGTGTATGTTGCTAGACCTCTTGGATCATCTATGAGCTCTCACCATGGGTTTTCACCGAATATACCAGGTAGGTTAAGCTTTAATAAGTCGATAAAATTTTCAATAATTATCATGGTACTTTTATGCTTTACACACCAGATCTATCTTCAACATCTTCTTCTTCTCGACTTCTTTTTTTTTCTTTGGTCTGTTCTTTTTTTTTTCCCGTTTATGTGCTTTAGTTTATTTTTCTTGTATGGATACGTAGTTTAGCCAATAACATATGTTCTCGATCTATTTGGTTTATGCCAAAAAACTCTGTTGCATCTATCGAAAAATCTATTCTTTGTTTCTTCATAGATTGTATTGGGCATTGAATCTTCATGAGATGTCTGTAACATATTTGTTAATATGCATGTTCGAGAGATTTTCTCGCTTTGTCTTCCTAAAAAATTCTTCCTTTCGACACAGAAAGAGATTGATTATCTTAGATGTGTGTGTTATGTAATGAATCTTTAAAAGTATGGTTGCTTTTATAGCACAAGTTGCTATAAACAGGGGCGGATCTACAGTGTCTATGGGTGGGGCACGTGCCCCATACTAATGAAATAGATTTCTAACGTATCCATTGAACTCATTTGTTAGTTGGCTCAAATGGCCAGTGGCTTATTATTTTGACCAGAGGTTAATAGGTTCGATCCATATTCTTGTATTTCCTTTTCGTGTTCTTTACTCTTTTCTATTGTACACACATAATCCCTGTTTGTTTTTCCTTTTTTGCTAGTACAAATTAACACTTTGTTTTTTTGTATTCTTTTCTCTGATTTCATTTTCTAACAAAATAATTTAAAACAATGTCACCACATACATTTTGATAAATTAGAAAACACAATAATAAGTATATTTAGGAAAATTTATTTACTGTTTCAGTTTATACATTTTTGAAACGATTTTTTGAATCATAAAAACATTTTATTATTATCTTAAAATTTCACTAATTAAATTTTCTTATACATGTAAAAGATTAAAATAAATTGTTTATTCATACAAAGTAATACTAAGTTTGATGTTTTTTTAGGAAATTTATTACTTAAATATATTATAAATAAAAAATACATGTATTTTTATCTTTTCCATACTAAAAACAAATTCTTGCTCCATACAATTTTTGTTCTGGGTCCGCCGCCCCCGGCTATAAAAAGGAGAAGAAGCATTCATGGAGAGAGGGCTTGTATAGATTTTTCCTTAAAGCCTTTTTTATTTCTCTCTGTTCGTCATCATTACATTGTATATATGTATCTTTGAGTTTAGATGTGCTTTTTTCAATAATAAGGAGGAGGAAAATTAAATGGTGAATAATTTTTAGTTGTTGTTAAAGAGAGTGTAAATGGCATTGAAGTTTCTTGCTTACCCTTTTGTTCTTTTGGTTTGTGTGTAAGGAATGACATCAAGCTCTTGTCTTAGGCAAGGTTCAGTGCGAATGAACAATATTAACATCACCCCTTAAGCATCTTATAAAGCTGTTGTTGCAGACCCTACTCTTTTCATGTCTTCCGTGGAAAGACTACACTCTCTCTTGGGTACTAAGTTCATATAAGTTTCTTATTTCTCTTATCCTTTCTTACTTATGACAATAACTTTTGAGTTTTGAGGTTATCTGTTGGCTCCAATAGATATTGTATTGAAATTTAAACTCTTAGATTGATGAACACAAGACTCTGTCTATACATTAAGGATATCTCTTATATGATTACAACTGTTAATCAAATGTGTTATTTTCCTGTGCTTTTTGGCGATTAATCGATGTTTAATTGGATGCTCAATTTGCGATCTTACGGTTCCGATTATAGGAAGGAAAGATTTGGACTTGCATAAGCTTTTCATTGAGTTAACTTCTTGTGCTGGAATCAGTAAGGTAATGTATCTTAAATGATATTGTCTAATAGCTATTTACTAATGGATGATTTTTGTCCTTAAAAATTGGTTTCATTCTCTTGAGTTGTAGATACTTCATGAAAGGGAGTGGAAAGATGTCACTGCTACATTTTTGTTTCCTCTCACCGCAACAAACACTTCATACATTCTGCCCAAATACTACTTCTCGCTGCTTAACGATTATGAGCAAATCCTTTACCAAAAAAAAAATTATGAGCAAATCTATTACCTCAAATCTCATGGCTAGAATCCTCCAGGTCTTGCCTAATCTTCTTCAGTTATTTCTCTATTTTTTGTGGGTTTGTAATAAATAATTCTTCTGCAAACTCTCTGCAAAACCCATCTTCTATGGAGGACAAAGAGAGATATCTAACTGAAATGAAAGCCTACATAGAGAAGCGTAGGACAGGGCAGCTCATAAGTAACGTTGTTCCGCTGCAACAGAGACATCCAGAGCAAAACGTAGACATAGCTCAAGTTGTTCTTCCAATAGAAGAAGTCGATGAAGAAGACGAAGAAGACGAAGAAGGTGATTCAAGAGGTATCTCAGGCGAAAGTGAGCCACATGATGATCATAACGGTGAATCTGATCCTGAACCAAAAGAGCCAAAGCTGAAGCTAAATCCTTCAGCTCTTAACCTAAATTCTAATGCCATTGAGATACCGGTGGCTCCTAAGGCAAATACTGGTGATGTTGTGATGGAAACATTCCCTAAGTTTCTCTATTCATTAATATTGATCGCTTTGTTTTACGGTCTTTCTTCAAAGAAGAAAGTCGACGAGCCTAAGGTGGTGGCTGCTGCTGAACAGAACTAAGACCCTTCTATTGTTTATTTTTTTGCCATTGGTAAGATTAGAAAGAAGAGAGAAGAGTTTCATGCAGGTTATGTGGCACAAGACAATCTCTCTTAGTCTTTACTATTGTTTTTGTTTTTAATTTACTTCGAGAACAAGACAGGTTTAGTAGATAATGGCTTTTGTTGGTCTTTTGGAATATGCCAAAATTTATTATGGGGTTTTATGTCAATTATTATGCTCTTCTTCAATCGAGTCATTGCTAAAATATTTAAAGATATAATTTGGAGATGCTCTAAAAACTCATATAAATAAAAATATATTGAATTTTTTTATTGTTTTTTAATAAATATATCAAAATTGAGATATAGATTATAACTTTAATAGATTTCTCTTCGAAAAACACTTATATTTGACTTGACTCGTCGGAATAGTATCATACTTTATGTCCATTTCAAAAATCAGAAAGTAGATTACTCAACGGTAGGAGAGGATGTTCAATTAACATGGTTAATTAGATTCGTGTTATTCGGTTTCAGGTTATACGGTTTAGGGAAAATAGGACCTATTCGAGGTTCGGTTTCGGTTTTTGTTATTCGAGTTTTAGTTTATTCGATTTTTAAAAAAAGAACTCATTCGGAAAAAATATATGATTATTAAATAATCTCGGTTGTATTCAAATTTCGTTTAATTTTGAATCAAAACTAACAAAACCTAAAATATTTAATTAATTTATTTAAAGTTGTTGAGATTTTAGTATGTTTTAATATATTTCTTCTATATATTTAGTAAATATATTAATATTAAATATCTGTTGTTTTGGTTAACTGCTTAATATTCAGTTTGGTTCAGTTCAGGTTCGGTTCATTCGATTTTGAAACTTTTATTTCATTTGGGTTATTTTCTTTAAATGGTGCGGCTCCGGTTCGGAAAATTCGGGATGGTTCGGTTCTGTTCGGGAAATTTGCTCACCCCTACTTGACGACTTCATCCACTTTGAAAAAATTCAACTTCTCAGTTATAAAAAAAAACTTAAATTGATGGAATTTCTTTATGGTTTAAGGTTTTGTTCAGATCTTAGATTTATATTAAAAAAAAGAAATGTTTAATAGTTAAATTCAACTTAATTTATATAAAAAAAGTATATTGTTCCTACAAGTGCACAATGTTTTAAATAAACAAAAAGAGTATGCAATTGCTTGCCACGACAAAAATATTTCGTAAAGGCGTAAAACACAATAGATAACGTCGAAACGCGTACAATAATCATAATCGCAATCGCAAACGCACTCGACTAATTTGGAAGAGTCAAACAGAACTTTGTTACCCCTTTTTTGGTCTGGTTGTCTTCTGGAGTGATTCTTTTCAAATACTTTCATCGACCCTCCGTCTCCTTGTAACGGCGGAAACTACAAAACGAAACAGTCAAAGCATCTCTTGCTCTCTCTAGATCCAAATTTTTTCACTTTTTGATCCTTCTCATGTGAATATTCTCCTTAAGCAACCTTTCGGGTTCTTCTCTTTTTGGGTTTTTTGTGTGGGTAAAATCTCTGAATTATGCTTTTGTTTTGATACGATTGCTTTGAGGCTTTGAACTACTTGGTTTGTTTGTTCTAAATTGAGATAGCGGCTAAGCTGAGTAGCTATAAGATATGAATCTTAGTCTTAGTTGTTACGATGATGGCGGTGAGGCGGAAACAGAGGTTGAAATATCGGAAGATTTGTTGATTACGGATTGTTGCGATCCTATAAAAATGATCGTAAGAGAGGTTTATGGGGAGTCTTTTGATAAGGGTCAAATCCTCAATATTTCCAGGCGTAATTTTATCTCCTTAAATGTCAATGGTGATGTGATAAACGATTATATGTTATCGTATATGTCAGGTGCATTCTCTTCTCCTCTTCTCTGATTCGTATACTATATTCTTGTTGTTGTGGCATTTTTTCTTGTGTTGGTTGTTTTCTTAGGTGAGGAGAAGACTTATCTCAATTCTGACAATATTGAGACTTCCGATACAAGTGTCAGGGATAATATGCTTTACTCGGAAAAATTCCTAAATAGTATTAAGTTGTCTGGATTGTCGAATCATGATCTGATATTGAAGGTGAGTGCTCCTATTATGCTGTTACGGAACATTGATCCTAAAGAGGGATTATGCAACAAAACCATGATTTAGATTACGCAGTTAGCTCGTCTCGAGGTTCCCTTTTTAGGATGCGACGTCGACAATTTTCGTTCACTATTGCATTTGCAATTACTGTAAACAAGAGTCAAGGGTAGTCACTGGAAAAAGGTTGGTTTGTATTTGCCTAAACCTGTATTTTCGCATGGACAACTTTATATTGCACTGTCGACAGTTTAATCAAGGAGGAACTGAAGATACTTGTCACAGACGAAAATGGGGAGCTAAATAAAACAACTACAAATGTCGTCTACAAAGAAGTGTTCTAAAACATAAATTAATTACGGTTTTGAATTTTGTTTTTACTTGTTTATTTTTTTAAAAGGTTTTGGTCACATGTTTTTAACAATCTATTGTTTTAATCATGAAGTATGTTCTCATTAGAAAACATACGACGTGGTGCATGTTCATGGCATAAATAGCACAAAACACAACGAACTGTATATTGAAATAAGCATGTACAAAATTATAGGTTTAGACTTGGTTCTTATAAATCTTTTGTGAAAATTCTCCATGCCCGTGCACTCGCACGGGCCAACACCTAGTTGTATAGTAAATCAACAACATACCAAAATATTTTTACCAAAAAAAACATACCAAAATACAGTAACAATATAGAAAACATTAATAGATGTCAAAAAGAAAATCAAATAAATTGTTTTTTTTGTACCAATTGGATTGACAAAGTCCAATCAATAGCCAAATAATCTTAATATGCGGACAACGACGACTTAGTGGTGTCGAACTCCGATAGGTGACCGCAGAGGTGGATATTTAACCACTTAACTAAATGCACTTCCCTATATATCAAATAAATTGTTATGTAACCATTTTAAATAAAATATTTTGGCTCGGACCAAGATCCATTTCGGTTTTTTTGGATATTGAAATTTTGCATTTATTCAAATATTTTATTGGTATCGATTCAAATTCAGTATAACTTTCTAGTAGAATCGTTTCAGTTTTTTGGATTCAAATATTTTGTCCACACCTATTTCCATCCGCGAATTCAAATACAACCACCTTGAATCAAATAAATTGTTATGTAACTTTCACCGAGTTATAGTTATAGTAACATATAAATATGCAATAAATTTGAGCGAATCTCCTAACCATAAAAGATTGGACAGCTTAACTATCTAACACACACACACACAACAGTATGGCAATAAATCATAAATGTCATCTTGTCCCAGCTCACTGCTTTAACAATTCTCCCTTTTACCCTTAACGCCATCTTAACGTGAGAAGTTGTATGCCGTCAAAAAAAATGGTAGATTCTGATTGTATTTGGAGGATCTATGATCTATCTTGGTTCTACGACAGAGCAAGAGAATAACACAGATTTGTAATGATTTTTTCAGATGTTTTAGACTTTATTTTGTTATGCCTCTTTTAATTTTTTGTGTTGCCAACCATAAAAAATTTCTAAATCTTAAAAGAAGACTATTGTAGGACAGTTAAATCTAAATTTCTATCACCAATTTTGTTGTTGTTGTAATTTCTCTTGTTTGGTCTTTTTGGCTACGAGATGTATTTGTTGCTATATCAAACCTTTTGCTTAACATTTTTCTCACTTCACACAAAAATATCGTTTTAATTTTTAATGCAGATTAATAAATAAAATTTCAGTTTTACATTCTGATTTTCCGAAAAATTTATTTAAATTCTGATTGAAGTAATAAATGGAATTGGGATCATAACTTTCCAATTAATTAGAAAAAAATAAGGATAATTGTAAAGAATAACAAAAGAAAAACAATTATTTAAGTTTTTAACACAACAAAAAAACTTTTTAATCTTTTTTTACCCCTTTTGCTTTTTCCCTTCATGATTTAGGGATAAAAATATAAAATATTCTCAATATTTAATTAATATTTTTTGTAAAAACCAAAAAACTATATAATTTTTTTAACTAGATGGTTCTCCGAGCAGTGCGCGGATAAATTATCATCAAAATGTTAATAATTTATTTGATTTAGTATA
>OVAN01003191.1:766-30100 GCA_900406275.1 Anastatica hierochuntica
CATTCAAATAAGATCCCTTAACTTTCTTTGTTAGCTGTGTCTGTCGAATCGTCCTTCGTTTACGCTTTTCATTTTACTTTAGATTCGTTCTCGCATTCACTCTGTATTCGCTCACGTTAACCTGTTTCACGAATCCTGTTACTTTATCACCGTTAAATTCATATCGCTTCGCAATATGTTTCGTATTAATCTACTTTTGTTATCAACTTGTTTCGTTTCTTAATTTGTTTCGTATTTCTTCTTTACTAACTCTTTAACTCACCGCTTGATCTGTTGATCTTTGGCTACAGAGAGTCCGTGAACCACTTAACATTGACAGTGAGAATTTCAGTTCCCACAGAGCTCAAGACCCAACAACAATGAACCCGAATCCTCGATTAGATCCACTCAACACTCCTACAATTGAGTGTTACAAAGGTACGCCTACATACCATTATTTATACCATGCATATTTTCTTTCTTTGTGAGTTTTTAAAGGTCACTCTCACGGCCTTGGATTCACCCAGATGGTGAAGTTTTAGTCTGGGGGAGGAGCCTTCGTACTAATGCCATTTTAAGTTTTGGTTCTTTCTTTTTCATCATATTTGAGTCTTGCATTGTATATAGATTTAAGAAAAAAAAAACAAAAAAATTTGAAAATTTTCAAAATTCCAAAAAGATTTTTAATTTGTTTTTGAAAGCATTGCATATATATTGCATCATATGCGCATACTTAGGTTGTTAGAATCATATAGGATTGCATATTGCATAAGGAACAATGATAGAATTGTCTCTTAGGTAGCTAAGTTTTGCTTAATGACCAATGCCCTCATTAGAAGTACAATGTTGCATAGACCGCTTTATGTCTTTAGAAAATCATTGATTGGAATTTACCACTCTATGGTCTTTGCGAAAGTTAACTAGAGTCTTAGGAGGGGGAAATCCTTAGAGTTTTAGGTTTGATTGAGTCTTGGGAATGGTAGTGTATATAGAGTCAAGTAAATGTTCCTTATCGTAGATATGATCATAGGTTTGTGTAATAAAAGAGAGAAAAGAAAGGAAAAAAATCGAAAAAAAAAGAAGAGAAGTGAAAGAAAAAGACACTAGAGATTAGAATCAAGTTTAAGCTCTAACCATAGAATTTAAAAGCTTAGAGAGTCCACCCTTGAAAATAAAAGAAAAGAAAGAATCCAATGTGATTAGATTATTGGCTCTTAAAATCAAAAGAAGGTTAGTAACTAAAAATTATAATGTCTTAGAATCTCTAGTTGTCTACAAAAGAAAAAAAAAAGAATGAGTGAGTTTTGTTGGATAAAAGGTTTGTGGTTTCTAGTTCTAGGATGGGAGTAATATCAAGTAAGTGTCTAGATCATTAGGAAGCAATGGGTGGGAACAATTAGAGGAAGTAAATGCTTTATATGCGTAAATTGTTCAGCTACCGCCTTGCTTTTGCCTATTGTCTTGAACTACTTTTTGAGAGAAGCCACCATCAAATCGAGTGAACCCTCTTCTTTTTACACTTCTTTGTACATAGACTATTTCTTTAAAACTCTAAACCGAATGGATGAGATGCATTGCCCATAAGTAAGAACTCACGTCTAAGCTTAACTGAATGTAAAAAGGAATTGGTGATGGGATTGTCTATGGATGCCTAGCTTAGATTCTAAGAGTTTGTTTTGTGATGATCATTGAGAAGTACATAGGCTCTTAGATGATCTTTGCACCATTATACTTGTCTTTAGGACATTGGCCATAAGGCATTACTTTTCTATCTTGGTTTTGAGTTCCCTCTTTCAAACCTCGATTTCGGGTTTGGTCTTTGTTGTTTGCTTGAGGACAAGCAAAGGGCAAGTCCAGGGGAGTTGATGTGTACATAATTTCATACATATTTAGATGCATTTTAGCTTAGTTTCATCCACTTTTAGGTTGTATATATTGCATTTTAGCATTATAATCCATATAGATTGAGTCTAGAGTCTAGTTTAGAATTAGTTGCATATGCATACATTTTCTTGCATTTGTAGGTTTTACTTTTGGAGTGGCTTAATGAAGGCTCTAGGGATGGATTCAAGGTGGATATGAACATAAGAAATCATGGAAATCAAGCACTAAATGCATTTGTAATGGATGGAGACAATGGAGCTAACAAGGGTCCAAAGAAGAAGCCAAAACTGTCAAACGCATGTGGCTATCGACCAGCCTGATCGATAGGCACATGCATGTGGTCATTAACAACATCCACTGGCAGTTTTCTGTCAAATACATGCAACTATTGACCAGCCTGGTCGATAGGCGCATGCACCAGGTCGATAGTGGCATGCACAGACGAAAACAATCACTTTAAGGGCAACTTCTCTTCCTTCATTTAGTATAAATAGCCTCCTATTTGTTCCAAGAACATATCTTAGATATTTTTGAGACCTTTGAACCTCTTTTTCTCATACTTTTCAAGATCTAAAGACTTGTAATAAATATTTTGGTTTCTCTTATTTAGATTTGTGTTTCTCTTCTTCCTCTCTTTCTTTTAGATCTAAACTAAGAGCATGGAAGCTCAAAGACCAAAGCCTTGTCTTTGGATTTCCATGACACTTAGTGAGTAGATCTCGCTTGAATATTAAGATGTAGTAGGCTAGGATTAGATCTAGGTTGTGATGGATGATTAGGCTAGATTTTCGCATAGATTTCTAACTAGGTTTTGTTTAATTCTTCAAATCCATTGCTTGCTCATTGAAGCCTAGAAAATGTTCGATGAAATGCTTGAGAGAACAAACCTATGTCTTTTATTTGGGCCCATGAGAGTGGATGTTACCTTGGTGCTAGATGGCGTAAAGGGCTTGTAAATCACTATCACATACATGTTTAGATAGGCAACAAGCGAGAGTTGAGCTTTGTAATGTGTATAGGTGAATAGATCTTCGCCATAAGAGTGGGTAGATCAACAAAAGGGGGATCCTTGGCCTAGAAATAGTTTTAATCCTCTAATAAAGCCTTAGAAAAGTCTATTACAACTCTAGATCGAGTCCGAACCAATTGATACTATCTCAAGATTCTATCTTTATCATATTTTACTTTCAAAGCTTGTTCCTTTTTTGTTTTTACTTATTGCTTTCTTAATTCTTGCTTTTATTTATGCTCTTTGATTATGTTTGCCTTTATTTTGATAGATTTAGTGGAGACTAGTGACAACCCAACCTAAATCGACCCTCCTAGACTAGAGTTCTTAGTGCATTCTCCTTGTTTAGGTTCTTCTATATAAGCCTCTAAATCCTTGGACGATACCTTAAGTACTACAACTTGACTCTGCTCTCTTGCGAGACTGTTGAGTAGGCTTAGATTTTATAAATTCAAGCTTGCTCGTGGTGCCCTCAACTGGCATCGCGTTATCGACTCGGAAAATTTTTCCTGACAGTTTGAATAATGATAAAGAGATTTTTGAATTGGTTCATTGTGATTAATGAGATCAGTATCGAACTGCGATTTTGTGTGGATCACGCTATTTTCTAACTTTTGTCGATGAATATTCTAGAGTCCTTTGATTTATGTACTCTCTGATAAAATTAGTACTGCGTGTCATCTTACTAATTTTTTCTATGGTTGAACATCAGTTCCCTATAAAGGTGCAGAAGTGATAACGGAGCTGAATTCTTATGCCTCTCCAAGCGTTTCCAGTTAAGTGGAATCCTTCACGAAACTTTATGCGTTTACACGCCACAACAATGGTCATGTTGGACGTAAACATTGACACATTCTGCACATAGCCAAAGCTCTAAGATTTCAAGCAAACCATTGTATCCAATACTGGGGAGAATGTGTACTAACTGCAATCTACTTAATAAATTGTACTCC
This sequence comes from Anastatica hierochuntica, assembly GCA_900406275.1. Taxonomy (NCBI): domain Eukaryota; kingdom Viridiplantae; phylum Streptophyta; class Magnoliopsida; order Brassicales; family Brassicaceae; genus Anastatica; species Anastatica hierochuntica. The sequence continues at coordinate 4,592 of OVAN01003191.1, forward strand.
ATCCGAGATTCTCAGTGAAAAAACTATGTTCGAACGATTCTATGACTGACCTCCTGGACTCACACATATTCGTGTTTTTTATTGCTTGGCATACGCGAAAAAATCTTGATATGCATGACGATAAATTTGCTTCTCGAATTCGACCATTCTTGTTTCTTTGTATTCTTGTGGGAAAAAAAGATGGAAGTGTTGGGAATGTTTTGAAATTATTTGTACTTTACTCTAAATAAAGTTGTAGTGTCGAAGTTCGACAAATCGTTTAATATTAGGTGGTTATAATGTTTTACTAGAGACCGCTTATAGTCTATAGATCTTGAATCTATTACTAATATTATGTGATCCTATAGGGTCACACATCTAAGCAATCTGAATTAATAATATAATGAGTTGTAGTAACAATATAATATATGTTATATTTGATATACATCTATTTATATTTATTCATTTATGTTATATGTGATATGCTAAATATACAACATATATATGATATATGTATATACGTAAATGGGTGTGGACAAGAGGAATAATCTCTTAATTTCTAACTTTTAATTCTAATCATAATTTGATTAGAATATTAGGCTTAATTAAGATTAATATATAAATAATTGTTGATTTTAATTTGATTAAATTAATTTAACTATTTATAATCCAATTAAATATACATAGTAGATATGTATTAATTAAATTTTTAATTTATATTAGATATAAATTTTAAAATACAAATTGGATTAAAATTAAGTTCCTCAAATAATATCAAGTTTTTATGTCTCTCCAATCTTGTCAACTGTCAAGGCTTGTTTTGTTGTGTAATGGATCTGCCAAACAGGGTGTCCGCAATTATATGAGTGAGGCAGATGGTAATGGTTACCATATGAAAAGATATTGGTTCACTTGACTAGGCTATCTAAACAGTTTTGGACTAAGAGACATAGGGTTGGATTAGACATAAGATGTCATCCATGACCACGAGTTATATTTAATATAATTAGCAATGTGGTTGCTTACCTAAATAGCTCGCATTCGGGTGATGAGCCAAAGCTCATGTGAAATATGGATATTGATTCACTCTACTCAATTTGAGGAAAAATAATTTTGAGTGTATTGAGAGTGTTTTTAATTATTGAGAAGGCTTAAAATTCTTGAACATCAACTTAAACTTCCTAGTTCTTTTCTGACAGTTATGTCAAACTCCCACAATGTCTTTTCACTTTGATCTGTCCTTGAGAAGGAGAGATTCAATGGATCGAATTTCCTTGAATGGTACCGCAACCTGAGAATTTTCTCAAACAGGAAAAGGAGGAATATGTCCTAGAAAAGAAGCTTCCTGAAAAGCCTAAGTCAAATATTTCTCATGCAGAAAGAAATGTTTGGGATAAGCATGTCAGTGATAGGGTTGGTGTGTGTTGTCTTACGTTGGCTACCATGAACTCAGACTTACAGAAGCAGTACGAGAACGTGGAGTCATCCATAGACATGATAGCTAGCCTGAAAAGGATGTTTCAAGAACAAGCACGAACTGAAAGATATAAAACAGGTAAATCTCTCATTGTATGGAAGTTGTCACATGACAATCTAGTTAGCCTACATGTCATAAAGATGATGGGTTATATTGATAATTTAGCAAAATTGGATTGCTTTATGAGTCAATAGTTGGCTACTGACATAACCATGCAGTCATTGCCGTCAAGTAATTATCAGTTTTTTATGAACTATAACATGAAAAACTTGACAAAGACTATCACTGAATTGCATGGGATGCATAAAACTTCTAAGCCAAACATTAAGAAGGAAAATTCTAATGCCTTGAAGAAACAAAAGGGTAAGAAGTTTAAGAAACATGGTAAAGACAAAGGATATGGTAAGACGGGTTGGATTGAGAATCCTGACCAGTCTGGACATTTTCACAAGTCTAAGCATGGTTCTTCTAGTTATGACAAGTGTCATTATTGTAATGGTATTGGGCATTGGAAGTGAAAGTGCAAGAAGTACTTGGAGGAGCTAAAAAAGAAGAGTTCTGAATCTTCTTCTCCAGGTAAAATGTTATAAAAGTAAATGTACTAAATTAATTCTACTCTTTAGGTATTGGATACCCGTTGTGGGACTCACGCTTATGAAATTGTGCAGAACCCAACAGAAGTAAAGCTATGGAGAAAAATAACATGGACCTACCAATAAAATTGAGCAAGAGTTTTTGGATTATTTGTAGAACATTTTATTTTTCTATAGAACTAGCTTTTTTGTCAAGAACTAGCTTTAGAACTTAAGGTTTTTCATTATCAATTTATTGTGAGTAAGACTATTATTGTCTTTATATTTGGATTTGGAAGAATTTGATAATCTTAATAAAAAAAATTTTAGATTTATTGTGATTAGAAAAAAATTATGATAAAGTCTCATTAGAGGATGAGATTTATGTTCTAAGCCAGAGTCTAATTGTCTATAACATTTGAATATGGAGTTTGATTCTTGTAACTAAAATCTGACTTTTCTTTTGGATTTGTCATTTGGACCGTTTAAATAAGACATTTTGAAAGTTCATAACGATTGATTTTCTACACTCATTTGATTTAGGATCAAACGGGTTATGCGTTTTAGTTTACCGGCAAATGACTAACGCTCTATTACTAAGATCAGTGAAAGAGCTAGTGATTTGTTAGATCTTATATATAGAGATGTATAAGAACTAATGATTTTAAAAGTCAAAGAAATTTACTACTTCATTAATGCTTATGTTTAAATGATAATTCACTTACCCGATACTTTGAAATGTTCAAAGAATTCAAAGATGAAGTAAAGTACAAATTGTTTGTTACTTGGACAAAAAAAATTTCTAAGAAAAAATAATAATTTCTCGAGGACTCGTGGGAGTAAGATTTTACGATTTCCTAATAAATCTCTTAAGTGATTTAAGTATGAAAGTCATCTTAGATTCTGAAAAATATGATCTTGGGTTTAGTGGAAGTTTTGTTTCTGTAATTGATGTTTAGGTAAACGTAGAATTGTCTATGTTCAAAGTAATAAAATTACTTTCATGTATTATTTGATTATTGGATAAATGAATAATAGTTCCAAAATAATTTATATCGTTCTTGTAGGTCATCAAGTATGTGACTTGATCATGAAACTTTATAAGTGATAAATGACATAAATTATTGAGGTCTATAGTCAAATTATTATGCAGGAACATTATTAACTATGAATAACTAGTATGTGATGTGGTTGATGACTAAGTTTCATGGAGTCATTGATATGTCGTATTAACGTCAATCACATAGATATATGTGTCAGAGAACACAATATCGGACTGACCGCTATGAGAATTCTACAAGATTGTTATGTGGAAGTCACTAAAGTTTCTCATTTACAACTATAGAGTATAATCGTTTGACATGAGTTCATCATAAGTTTTTATACATGGATTGGTTCACTTTGACTTTGTCAAACGTCAACCGTATTAGGTGATTATAAAGGCATTGATTGGGTGTATTATAAAGTGTATAAGAAACATGGATGGAACAAGAGGAAATTTTTCCCTCCTATATAATGGGAGAGATATCTCTAGGCCTATTGAAGATTTGATACTGAGAAATGCATGGTCGTGCTCAAACGAGGTGAATGTCAGTCATTTGTTTAATCAGTATAAATCAGAGTTCGGTAAACGTAGTTTGACTATACAAGGATGACTTTGTTTCGTACCTTATGGTCAGATCGAGATATTTGGACAAAGGGATATAGGAATAGATGATTCAGTACAAGAGGGAGACTGTTGGGAATGTTCTGAAATCAATTGTATTTTACTTTAATTAAAGTTATAGTATCGAGGTTCGACAAATAGTTTAATGTAGGTGGTTATAATGTTTTGCTAGAAACCGCTTACACTCTATAGATTTTGAATCTATTACTAATATTATGCGATTCTATAGGATCACACACCTAAACAAATTGGATTGATAATATAATGAGTTTGGGAAACAATATAATATATGTTATATTTAATATACACCTATTTATTTTTTATTCATTTACATTATGTGTTATATACTAAATATACAACATATATATGATATATGTACATACGTAAATGTTTGTGGACAAGAGGAATAATCTCTTTAATGAGATTATCAATTGGGCTTGGCCTATATACCAGATTGATGGCATTAGGTTTGACTTACATTAGTATATAATGATGTGATCATATGATACTTAGTGAGAAGTTTTTTTTCCACAAAGAAAACACACAGTCGATCATAGTAAAAAGAGACAAACGATTTTTGTCACGTGAAGAGATTTGATCTCAAGAGACTAGCATCTCGTTCGAAACCAGTTTGTGTGTGTGTGGATACCAATAGAGACACGACATTTGGAGTGCTTAGAAACTTCGACCCAAATTCAGATCAAACTTCTGCTACATATTTTCCAAGGTATATTCGATACTCGTAGGTTAGATTAAAGTCAATTATTTACACGGTTCCTGAGAATTAAATTCGTAAATATATTTATAAATCGTTTATAAATCGTTATGAATTCTTAGAGGAAGTTCTTTGATCATGATCAGGAAATTGTTTTTTTTTTCTTGCGATGTGATATTATCTGAAGAAAAATTCCCATTCTTTGTGACAAAATTTGTTTTATCCTCTGATGATTCTGCAGCAGAGCTTTCACCTCCATTACAAGCTCCACATCTTCAGCTTGAAGCTTGTGAAGAAGGTGATCATTATATCACATGTTCAATTGCGGATCAAGCTACTTCATCTTCTCTTTTCAATGATCAAACATAACAACTTCCATCCTCGATCCAATCTCCTCCTCCGGTAATCTGTTTTACAAGAATCCAACAGTGATATCTCCTCCACAGAGGATATCATACAACATGTGCAACAACGAAAACCAAAACTTGGTCGAGTAGACAAAAAACTCCTTCGACTTGCCTTAATGATTACGTTCTTGGTAGTATCTCTGTCTCGATTTCTACTTCTCTCCCGTCAACTTTACCACCTCCACACCAAACAACCCATGCGATCTAACCCTTTCTAATTTTTCCTCATGTCATCGTTTTTTCTATAACCATTGTTGTTATTTGGAGGCTCTTACTACAAATGTTGAACCTATGTCTTTTAAGCAAGCCATGGAATATGAAATATGGAAAAACTCTATAGGTTCTAAATTACATCACTGCAAGTAAATCACACTTGGAATCTTGAAGAACTACCTCTAAATAAAAATGCCTTAGTTTCAAAATGGGTATACCACATCAAGCACAATTCTGATGGAACAATATAATGATATAAATCTCGCCTTGTGGTGCTTGAAAATCATCAGAAAGAGGGTTAAGATTACAAAGAAACTTTTTCCCCTAAGCGCTAAAATGACCATGATACTTCTCTTTATGGATATGTCGACTAAACAAAATTATGAAATACATCATAAGGACGTCTATAATGCGAATCTTTATGGCAATTTAAAAGAGGAATTTATATGCGGTTATGACAAAGTTTTTTAAATCCAAGAGATACACATTTTTATCGTATTCGAAAAATCTTTATATGGATTAAAACGAGCAAGAAGATGTTTGTTTACCAAACTTGCTGAGGATCTTGAGAAATATGGGTTTAAGTAGAGTCGAGAGGAGTATTCTATGTTTTTTAGTTCGAGAATATTATTAATCTTCGTATACTCACTTATGTGGATGATTTTGTTGTATGTGAGAATACACCAGAAGCGATCAACAATTTTAAAGAATATCTCTCTAGTGGCTTTCATAAGAAGAATTTGGGACAACTCAATTATTTCTAAGGCATCAAGGTCGCTTGCAACCCATCTAACATCTATATTTGTCAACAAAATATGCAAGTGACATCGTTACTGAGCCTGGCATTCGCGCTTTCAAGCCTACAAGTACTCGTATGGATTAAAACCATCATTTGTTTCTCGCCAGTGGACTTGATTTCGCTGATCCTATAACATATTGTCGCCTTGTCGATCAACTTATCTACTCAGACACAACATGAGCGGACCTCGCTTACTCCATCCATATTCTCTCTTAGTTTATGCAAAACCAAAGGCAAAACATTTAAAGTTGTTAGATTTATTAAAGGAAAACTTGGTCAAAGGGTACTTTTTCGAGTTAATCCAGGTATTCATATCCCTAGTTGGTGGGAATTTGACTAGGTTGGGTGTACATTGACCAATGTTCACTCACTTATTAGATTGTATAATTTGGTTTATCACCGAGAAAACTAAAAAACAGAATAGTGTTTCTTAGTCATCCATTGAAGCCAAATATCGTGTGATGAATGCTATTATTCAAAAACTCAAATGGCTCAAGGGACTTCTATTTGAAACAGTATCTGAATAGAAGAAGCCAATGACCATCCACTACGACAGTTAAACTGCACTACATATAAGCTCGACCCATTTCTTCCATGAACGTACAAAAGCACCTAGAGGTTGATTGTCATTTCGTCTGTGATAAAATGGTCTGAGGAATTGTAGAAGCTACTTATGTCTCCATCAATGACCAACTTGCTGATATATTTACCAGAGTTTGATGCTTTTTTAGAAAAATTGGGCATCCAAAATTCGCATGCTCTAATTTGAGGGGGTATTAGCACATATTCTATATTGACAAATTGTATTATTTCTTATTTAGATAAATGCACATTTTTTGAAAAAATATGTTTAGGAACACGTAATCTTTCTTATTATATAAAGCTGAGCATGTTTACCGTGAGCACAACACGTAAATATTGTTATAACTAACAGGAGTTTTGCATTTGTCATCGTAAAGTTATATTATGATATATGTCAATTTATAATGTAATTTTATATAAACTTTACTTCTAAATCACTGAATTCTTAAAAAGGCAAAACAATTAAAAAAAAAGCTTTATTATTATCTATAAACATTTCTTTTAACTTTTTCTTATTTAATCTTCTCTAATTAGTTTTGTTATAATTTTATTTTGTGACAATGATTAAAATTATATGAAACTTTAAGACAATAAAAAAGTGCAAAACATGTAATTTACGATATATCGTTTTAAATAAAACAAATATAAAAATATGTTTTTTTTCAACCACACATTAGTTAGAACGCCACTCCATGATTGATAACCCAACTAGGAGGCTTAGTGTCTACAAATGTTAATTCATGAAATAAAATCCGAGCGCTTCGAACTAAACAATCTGCCTGCAAATTCTCCGTGCGAGGGATACCAGATAAATAGAAATCTGGGAAGTGTTCTTATAATCTTCGGAAATCTTGAATGAGTGTACAAAAAGCTAGCCAGTCTTCTAGTTTTTGAGTGATTGTGATGAGTTCCCTGCAATCTGTCTCGAAATGTTGGCAGTTTATCCCCTTATTTTGAATCTTTAACATCATCCATAATAATGCTTCCATCTCTGAATGTAAAGCTGACAAGCTCTTTCGATGACATCTTGCCCCCGATAATATTATCTTATCATCTCCATCTAAACAAACCCCTCCAAGACCCCCGAAGTGGGATCCTGTTTTTTTTCATGATTCATCCAACTGACAATAGATTTCATTGGATTCCTTAACCCTTATGTTATCAGAATGTTCGGGTGGTAGTCGTAGTATTTGTGCCTCTTTCCAGGCTAGGAATTGAGTTTCTGCATTTCTCCAGATTTCTTCGATGTCCAATTGTATCCCTTGAAAAACATTTTGGTTCCTTGCTTTCCATATAAACCACAAAATCCATGGTAAAATATTATGACTATCCCGATCCATATTTCGTAGAGGATTTCTCCAAAAAAAAGATAATCCATATTAGAATAAATCGATTATGTTGGGAAACTCTGTGGTCGTGTTGGATTTGTGTAAATTGTCCAGATTTGTAATATTAACGGGCATTCAAAAAAATGTGATTAATCGTTTCATCAATGGTACCACAACGCTTGCACCTATCATCACATTGTATCTCCCTTGTCACAAGTTCCGTAGTTACCGTCAGGCTCTCTGTAGCTTTTGATTGATAGCGCTAAAATTATATTATTGAAATGAAACGCATATTGATTCGCATAATTAAAAAATAGAAGAGGAAAAGCTTGGAGGTGAATGATGGTAAGTTACCTAAGACTAAGATTTGTAGCTTTTCTCATTGGTGATAAGGCAGAAAATAGTCATGTGTTGAATGGGAGAAGCTAAAACCTAAAACAAAGAATAAATCTATGGCTTAGTTGACTGGAATTCCCAAAAACCTTCAATGGTTTTTATTAGAAGAAAAAGAAAGGCAAAAAGCAACGATTATCTCAGCTAACTATGGCTGTGTGGTAGCTTGTGCATGAAGCAAAAAAAAAGAAAGAAAGAATTGGCGCAAACTCCTTGAAAGGTTAAAATTAGTAGTCGGTCAAATCATACCCCAACTATGTCAATATGTTGAATTTATACCCGAAATATACCATTGTGCTAAAACATACCTAATATAGTAAAATATTCAAATTTCATACCTAAACAATTGTTTTTGTGCAAATTCATACATGAAACGTAACGGTGTTAATGTCCGTCAAATTATGCATGCGTGGTTGCCACGTATGAATCATCATCGTTTTGAATTTTATGTTGTTTGTGCTAAAACATACCTAATTTAGTGAACATTTCAAATTTGATACCCAAACTATTGATTTTGTGTCAATTCGTACTTTCATCGTACCAAAGTTAAATTTTTGTTAAATTCTGCGTACATGGTTGCCACTCGGCTTTGACTATCCAGGTTTGGTTTTGTTTTTTTATCGAGTTTAAAAGTTTTTGGGGTCATAGATTTTAGTCTCACTCGAGTACTTATAATTTTCCGATCGGGCGATTCAGTTATAACCGAATTGAATCAGCTCAGGTATATAGTTCACTGAAATCTCATCCGGTAGAACATAAGAATTATAAATGTCCAAAATAATACAACTTAACATTGAATTTTTTTTATTTGGTTCAATTCGATTATTTTGTATCTAAAATACCTTGAAATATCTGAAAAGCCATAAAATAAATATAATCAAGTTCAATTCAAACTGAGAACTGAAATACCCGAAATTATAGGTCCATAAATATCAGTTATATTTAGATTTGAAAATATACAAATACAAAAATTATAATACAAAAATTATAATTATATCCCAAATATTATTTACTTTTAGTGTATTTTTGGTTAATCATATATATTTTGAATATTGTTGAGTATTTTTGGGTCTTTGGGACTAAAGTCTCTGACAAAAAACTTGTAAAATCGAAACAAATAATACAGAACCCGAATGCTCAGGCATAGTGGCAACCATGTACGTATAATTTAACAAAAAATAGCATTGTTACAATTAAGGTATAAATTGTCACAAAATCAATAGTTTGTGTTTGAATTTTGAAATGTTCACTACAATTCGTATGTGGCAATCACGGATACATAATTTGACAGACAGTTAACATCGTTATGTTTAATGTATGAATTTGTACAAAAACAATAATATATGTATAAAATTTGTACTTTTCACTATATCTGATATGTTTTAGTACAATGGTATATTTCGGATATGAATGCACATATTGACATAGGTGGAGTTTAATTTCGTCTACCACCACTTTTAATTAGTAAAATTTGACCTCGGAGGTTTTGCAATTCAAGTTAACGTTTATGGATAGTAAAGTTTGCCAATATTAAATTGAAATAATTTGTAAACGTTCTAAAAAGAAAATTCTGAAATCAATAGCTTATGATTATACTTTGAGCAAAACTTTCAGATATTAATTGAATCTGACAAATCATACAAATTATCTGTACAGTCTCGCAAATATAGAATTAGGGTTTAGGGGGTGACAAAAAAATAATCTCTAATGGTTCTAGGCCTTTTGACAGAAGGAGGATTTAGAACAGAAGATGGACTGTGGAACGCGGTTTCTGGTGATCTTTCGCAAGTTTTATCTTCTTCTGATGATGATGATGACGAGGATGACGACGACGATGATGATGTTTCCGTCATCTGAGACTCTGGAGTTTTGATGATATTGTTACCATCTACATCACCTGATGAATGCTTTTGGGGGCTCTCTGGTTCTATGTTCATCTCAAGTCTTTCTTCAGTTTCAGTATTTGACAAAGCAGTTACTCTGCGTTTAACTCTTGACGAAGAGGCCATTGCGTTTGCATTTGAGCAGCGGTTGCTCTCTATGTTCCAGAGTCGCACCTAATTATTATGAACAGACCATGAATCAGAAAAATTATAATTCTTTCTTTTTTTTATCAAATATATGAAATTATTTGTTACCGTGAAATCATCTGAAGCTGTAGCTACCTTCCCAATCTCCGATGGAGACCTGCACAAGAGATTTGACACCTATTTTAGTTAATTTCATGGAATCAACTTGTCAGCTAGATGGATGCAGAAACAAAAGACTGATTGATTTTATTGCTTCTACATTTTAGATAAGTGGAGTTACCAATCGACAGCAGTAACTTCAAAGTCGTGGCCTTTCAAGATTATAGGATCTACTTGAGGCTTGTTGACCTGAAATTGCAAAATGGTTCTTGTAAGTCTTGAATCAATGGTTTATAATTAAGAAAATGTCAAACTAAGAAGTAACAGGGGATTCAAACCTGCCATATGTAACCGTTTCCATCACTTGAACCACTCAAAATGTATTCAGCATCAGCACTTATCATTGTCTGCAGGGCAAGATTTTGATTTTCATGATGAGTTATGGGGTGAAACAATGTTATAAAATTAAATCAATTATGTGATGCAAGGCAGTATTACCCTTACGAAAAAGGAATCTATTCGGCAACCAGAGAAAGATCGTACAGGTCCTTTGTCAAGCTGCAGCGTGTTGTATAGATAGATTCTGTAACAGATTGTTGAAAAGGAGATAACTTTGATATTGCAGGTGCATCAGTAAGAAAATTCCGTTGGCTGTCAATCTTTTAAAATAATCAAACCTATTGTCCTTGCTAGAGGCTGTAAGAAGGGTTCCACTGGAGTCCTGAGACAAGCATACTATACCATGTGATCTCTTTTCCTGAAAACCAAAAACCAAAAATGGATCAGTGCCTAATTCACATCGGAACCATTCAGAAAAAAACATGTGATGTTACTTGTTAGCTCAGTCGAGGAATACGTAATACAGCTCAGCTTACCTTAGTGTTTGTTGATTCTGACTGTGGAGATGCTTGGGCAAAAGGAACTTTCAGCTTTCTTGTGTCCCAAAATTTCAAGGCGCTAAGATTAAGGAAAAAAGAAAAACAAACGGATGTAAATAATGCGGCATGAAGTGGCTAGTAAATGTTGTTCAAGTACCTATCAGGTGCCCCGGCAGTAGCGATTGTTATTTCGTCCTTAAGATAAAGCAGAGAGGTGATGCTTGATGAAGCAGCCTGAAAAATAAGATATAAGCAGAGTCGATAAGATAGAACAGTTTGATCAGTAGAGAAGTAGAGTCAGGAATGAGCAGGAGTAAAAACCTTGCGACGTCTGATTCGTTTTGAAAGAGGAGATAGATGAGCTCCTTTAACCATGCCAGTAGAGCTGGGTGAAGGCCAGAAACAAAGATCAACATGGTGTTAACGAAAAACAACCAAGTTTAGAGAGAAGGACTTACTTGATGCAAAACTCCTCTCTGTAAGAACTACTTCTACATCTTAAATCCCATAATGCAAAGCATCCATCTCTTGAACCAGAGACAAGAAGATCTACAAAGCAGCAAAAGTTAGAGGTAGTAAAAGAGAAATTATGAATTAGTAAAACAGTAAGAGTAATTTGCAAGAACCAACCAGAATTTGTGGGATGTGAACACATTGATTTTACTGTTCCAGTGTGACCTATAAGGACTCCAGTGCACTTATTCTCTTCTACATCCCACACTTTAATCTGCATCCAGAATCATATATGAATGACTGAAGAAAAAAAAACAACACTATGTTTTCCTCAAAATGAGGCAACTATGCTACTCACAGTTTGATCACCAGAAGCAGTCAGAATACCACTATCTCCCTGCAACGAAATTAGCAGTGAGCGAACATCAAACGATTAAGAAACTAAATGTATAGTTCAATAAGAGAAACCTTGATCCAAGAAATGTCAAAGACCGCATTATAATGAGCAACCCAGTCACGAAATCTGGCAGTTTCTACACATAATCACCAATTGAAAATAAGTCAGTAATCCTATTTAGCCCAGAAATGTTAAACGGATACGAACAAATACCTGTATTCTCTTGGTGAGATGCACAAGAGGCAAACTTCTTAGCAGAATTGAACAAACTCACATGGCCTTCCTCGTCTGACACAGCGAATAACTGCGAGTTTCGGCTACTCTGTTCACAATTCAAAAACATTGTAACGCATGATCTAAGGTTCGAGTAACATAGTTGAATCCATTGAAGTTGAAGCCGGACCGTACCTTACAAAACGAAACAGCCAACGGCGGAGTCCGAATCCCATCGTGTTCCACCGCTACACCGGCCAGTTCTCTGCAGATCAGCTCTGAATCTGCGAAGAACGGTCGCTTCTTCACTGGAACCAAACATGAAATGATGAGAACACCTTTGTCAGAGCTACTAGACCCACAGACGCATTAATTTGTTTTGAACATACCTCGAAATCCGTTGAGCTCTCTTAGACCGATGTCAAGGAAGACGGGTCTAGATCTGTATGTTTCCATCGGAGATTATCAGGAGAAATGAATTTGCTGGTGCTTGGGGATAAAAGATAAAGTGGCTGAAACCGGGCAAAAGATGAAATGGTTGAAACCGGCGGGGATACTTTTGATTTTTGGGCGGTGAGGTTTCTCTTTCGCGCGGGAAAATTAATTTCCCCACCCCAAACAAAAAATTTCGTTGACTTTGTCAAAAAGGAAGTCCTTCAATTTTTATCTTTAGTTAAAGGAGCCATCGGTTGAGAACTAGAAAAATAGAACACTTACAATTTGGATTTATCCAATAAGACTTTCACAATTTTGACCATTTTTGACACGTTTTATCCTTGCGTAATTAAAAAATAATAATTTAAATTTAAAAAATTTTAAAAATATGAAAACTATTAGAAACATAATAAGACAACTTATGTATTTTTTCATAAAAGATAAATAAATATATCATATTTTACTTAATATACTAGTTGCCCACAGAATACTCATTATGACCATCTACTTAGTTTAAAAATTGTAGACTAAAGTATTATACAATGATCTACCATTGATATATAATGTAAACAAAAGTTTTTTTATATATTCTAAATTCGATAGAATACGTTTGATGGTATTTTAGTCATATGTCTTTGGTTTACCAAAAGCTAGAATATATATTCTACTGATGACTCTTTGGTCTACCTTATAGGTTAATACCTATTCTGGCTTTTACCAAAAGTGACGCGTTATGCAGATCAGACTTTCTACCCACTAAGCATTGTTCTACCATATTTAGAAAACATATTCTACCTAGATCACGAAAAAAGAAAATTTTCATATTTTCATATTTTTGTTTCATCATTTACTTTCCTAAATCTATGTTTAATATACCTAAATCTAAAAGAATATCTTCTCTAACAATATTTCTTCAATTTTATCGTCTCTCTCTTCCACGATATTGCGTTTTTTCGTTATTGGTTTTTTCATCATTTTTTCAACATGGTTCTTTATTTCATTTCTTTAAAAATGTTAACGTTTACATCTTATTTCTTTATCCGGTTTTTCCGCGTCCTACAGGACAAGGTCTCCACGAACTCATAGACTTGTCACGCACAGGATTACTGAAGTTAGTTTCGGAGGAGCATCAGGTGCCTTAGCTGTTAAGACCAATTCATCTTTCTTAGACAAAAGTCGAGAATCAAATGGCTAGAGGAAGGTGACTCAAACTCGTCTTTCTTTCACCCCTTAATAATCACAAGACAAGCTATCAATCGTATCATTTTCTTGACTGATCATAATGGGGATATTATTGATTCGGAATCAGACATGAAAAAGCATATTGTTGACTATTACTCAGATTTTTTGGGTGGACAGGTCTTAGATTCAGCAGAGTTAGTGGATAAAAGCAAGAACAGTTCTTAACAGATGCTCACTATTCATGGTTGTGGACCTATCGGTGAGTTCTCCACCTTGGATATTCAACAGCTTTATTTGACTGACCAAAGAACAAAGCCCAAGCTTTGATGGATACCCTGCAAAATTATTTACCGGAAATTAGAACGCAGTGGGCAGAGACATAATTTTCGTTGTCCATAAAAGTCCATAGCTATAAGAGGAAGTTAAAGAAAAATAAAAAAGATCAGTTAGTAACTTGGTTGTTCCAACAACAACTTTCTAAGGTGGATTAACCACTCTTTTGTCAAAAACTCTATCTATAACCTAACAAAATGTAGAAGAGAATTATTGCAAATTCACGTCCTAAGAAAGAAACGAAACTGTTTACAAATAATAGTGAATATTTGTTAGTCATTGCACAATCTACTACTAGAGTCGATATTATCAAATATCATCCAAGATTTTCCAATTCTATATAATCGATTTCGTAATTTCTACTTGAAAATCATCTTTCAATAAGAAAATGATCAATATACATTTATGATAGAAATTAATTTTCTTCTACTTATTTTAAATCCAAATAATGCAAAAAAGTCTTGTTTATCTTTTAACCTATTCAATTTCTCCACTTTCTCATTTCTCTAGCTCAGTTAGTTTCTTTTTCTAACTTCACGTTCTTCTCTTCTCTTCTTCTTCTTCGAATTTCTCAATCTTTTTTCTTCTCTTCTCAATTTCTCGATCTTCTCCTTCTTCTCTTCTCTTTCTTCGAACTTCCATCTTCCCATTTTTTTCTTCTTCAATTTCTTTTCTAATTTCACTTTATTCTGACTTCTTCTTGGATTCATCTTCGATTCGTCTTCTTCTTCTTGATTCTTTTTGTTCTTCTTTTCTTCGTGTTTAGTTTCTTCTTTTCATATTATTCTTCTTTAAGTTTTTCTTTTCCATGTTCTTCTTCGGATGCGTTCATTTTTCTTCGTCGTGTTTCTTCAGCTTCGTCATGACTCTCATCGTTGATGAGCAAACCCAGGAAACAAGATAACCTAGAAGAAAATTATATTGAGTTGTACAATTGTCGCGTACAACTCAATATAATTGTCTGGTACTAATACAACTATTACCTAGTCATACCAATACTAGACAGTTAAACTGAGTTGTAGGAGACATTTATGCAACTCAATATACTCGTCTCAGTATAATTGAGTATAACTTAGTACAACTTATGTATTTATACTTAACTTGACCTAGTCATATCTCAATAATAAAATATCGAATCTGAAACTAAAATTTAAATTTTGAAATTTAAGTTCTGAAAAAAAAGGAAAAGAAATCTTGTGGGATCCGAATTGATTTTTTGTTTTAATAAAATATTTGTCAGAGTAAATGTAAAAGTGGAGTTACAACTGGAAAAAAAGTATTTGATGTGTACATAGGAGGTATTACTTCAGTCTGTATTTGTCCACGCTGTGGAGCTCCTGAGGAATCTATTTTTCATGTTTTTTAGTGACCTTCCGCGATTCAGGTGTGGGCTTTAGTTCCTTCATTACTACGACCAAGTGTGTTCCCAACATCGAGCGTGTTTAGCAATTTGGCTTACCTTTTATGGCGGGATGGTAGTCAACTTACTGATGAACATGAATCCTATCCATGAATTTTGTGGTTTATATGGAAGGCGCGCAACGAGAAACTCTTTCAGGGGATTACAAAAGAGGCTTCAGATCTTTTTAGCCATGTTATTTCTGAATGGCGGGCGTGGGAGGCGGCTCG
The DNA here is from genome assembly GCA_900406275.1 of Anastatica hierochuntica. Lineage (NCBI taxonomy): Eukaryota > Viridiplantae > Streptophyta > Magnoliopsida > Brassicales > Brassicaceae > Anastatica > Anastatica hierochuntica. The sequence continues at coordinate 20,372 of OVAN01003191.1, forward strand.
CGATTTGTCGACCTCACTGGAGGACGAGGATACAAGTACACAAACCTTATGTTTGCGTAACATCTGCCTGGTTGATGGCTCTTGGAAGGTGTCGAACATTCATAGTGGGATGGAATGGTCTCTGTTTGGAGTCAATGGAGAATGCACCCTGATGGGTTCTCGCAATCAAATTCGGCGATTGTCTTTCCCTACACTCATAGATGGAAGCTTTGATTTGGGCGATGCAGAGCGTGGCGGCTCATTCGGAGGTTCAAGAGTTCGACACTGATTGCTTGGATGGTATGAGTACGATTGTAAAGCCTGATGACTGGCCGGCTTTTGCGACTGAGCTTTCAAGAGTTTGAGAGAGAGAAAAGTGTTTTTCCATTTTTCAAGCTAATCTATGTTCCACGGGTGACAAATTCAAGAGCAGGTCTTTTAGGTAGGTTAGCTAGACTTCAACCCTAGAAGAGCTTTTTAGTGTCAAAAAAAAATGTATGAGAGATTTTTTTTGGACAAGTTCATGTAATATAGAATTTTCTCGACAAGTTTGCTTTAAAGGGAATTTATAAAGACAAAACAATCATCTCCTGCTTAGAGTTATCATGAAAAAGAAAACAACATTATGGTTTCCTAATGTTGAGAGAAGAAATGAATATACATTCTTTTGCTGAGAGAAGAAATCAAAACAGAAAGCACAATGTTGTTCAAGCAATGGAATCAATGCCATTACGTCCTTTTAAAATCATATTTCATAAACCAAGAATCATCATCAGGACACCAAAAAAATCAGGTTGACAGGACAGGACAAACTTTACAATCAGGGTTATATAAGATTTCACTTCCACCGGAGAGATTGTCTAATCCCAGTGAAGATGAGCCCCACTGATCTACCGATCAAGGTGACTAGAAAGAAAGATATAATGCTGCTCACTTTATCCAACACCACTCTGATAATTGGCATTCCAATGTCTGATAACTCCAAATACAGACTGAAGTAATACCTCCTGTGTACACATCAAATACTTATGTGAATTCTCATTGAATTTTTTTTTTCAGTTTTGTGATTGAGACCAAAAACATAGAGGTTTTACCATCCCGATAGAGCCTTAAGCTCCTTTGTTCGTTTAACAGGCAACGAGAAATCGCTAATTATGGAGTAGCGCAAGGGTGATGATGAGGCGGTTTTAGTTTTTCCCCGTGTGAACTTTTTCCACCAACTAAGGCTTTCTTTATCATCCTCACTATCAATGTTGCTGATAACCTGAGTTTGAAGAATGTAGAGGTCAAAGCGATCCTCATACATCGATACAACTGCTTCCATATTCTGATGCAACCACTGGTATAGAGCTACCTATCAACAAGAAAAATTGAAATCTTTATCCATACGAGATTAAATGTAAGATGGAACTAAACACAAGCAAAGTGGTTTTATTACCTCGTTACGTAGTTTTTGGAGTGCTCGACTAGAAAGGTTACAGATATTTAAGCCTCCATAATTCATTTCATTTGAAAATTTGCTGTCTACAGAAATGAGCTCTAGAAATATGCTAGCAACCCCATCCGCCAAAGTTATCGTGAAGTCTTCCAAAATGGAAACTCCGTGAGTGCGAAACAAACTAGGGTCATAGCAATACACTTTTCCGGGAGATCCAAATCTATGGAAATACAAAAGTTCTGCAAACAGATCCTCCTTGCCTGATTTTCTTATTATGTCAAGAATAATTCCCTTTTTATTTAGCATTCTCTTTAGCAAAGGAGTAATCGCCTGCACATCACAGAATAAGTTCTGGAGTTCATTTCTAAATCAGGTATCCAAATAATGAAAGAAACAAAACCGAACACAATTTTGTAGTTACTATATGTTATATCACATCAAGTTACCTTGTCAGAATCAGTGTCTTCCACACACGGTTCCCTTTTTAGCCAAGTCTTGCATGCGGCTTGATATGCTTCCTCAACAATATGAGTAAAATTAACCATCCACTCATCTGTACTGATTGCATCAGAGGTCTTGTTTGTCTGCAGAGCAAAAACAATAGCTGATCAGTATGGAAAATTACGATAAGACTAGAGAGGATGGAAACAATCAAAAAAGTTGGTAAGTTCGTTTCACAGGTAATTTGACTCCGATCTTCGAACTGCATATATTTTTGTTATGGCACATTTGTGAGTTTTAACATTATGACAAACTGGTATCTGCTACGCAAGAATGTACATTGTACATGCTGCTTTTTTTGTCGACACTCTATTTTGATAATGATGTCCCTGAAGTAGTAATCATTGGAAGCTGTTGAAAACAAATATACGCAAAGTGAAGTAGTGGACAAAGCAGGCACAAGCTGACCTCTTCTTCAAGTTTCTGAAAACATGACCAGAGCAAGTGCAACTGAGGCCCCTCAGATATCGCATACAAACTCAGTGAGGGCTTCCGTTGGGGCTGTTTGGCTTTAAGAACTCTGCTTCCAAGTGGACTCTGGCGCTTGATGGCGTTTAAAGAATCTAAAAGTTTGCCTTTCACCACATCCCATACAGACTTTGAATCACTCCCAAAATCTGTTTCCCTAAAGTCAAGTTGACGTAAGAAAATGCAATAAAATGCGGTATTTATACCATAAAGTTACAGCCATGCTGCACAGTGAAAATGGAATATCGACGTCACTCGAGCCAAGAATCATCACAAATGACTACTCTTACCTACCAGAAGATTGTGAAGGTGAGCCATATGGATTCTCCTCAACCGTGTAGGTGTGCTTTCTGGAAGAGTTTTGAAGAGGAATCACTCCAGCAATATATGTAAGAAATACAGTGGACATCAGGAGAACTTGGTCAACGATAGGGACCCAACCGGAGCCAGAAACTGCATCAAAATCAGCCAGAGATGCCAAGCAAGTACAGTTGCAAGAAGACTCTCCCGGAGGAAGATAAGATCCAAGATTCAAGAGAGTAGGAATGTGAGTTTTCCCTGATGGTTGGCATGTGATGTTGCAACTCCCAAAAGACTTCCTACAGATAATAAACAAGCAGGAATAGACATACATATATAAAAAAAAAAGGAGCTTTGTAGTTAGCTAAAGAAGAGAGATTGAGATCAAACCTTTGGGGAATCATTACAAGAGTGTTCTTTGATACGCAGGCTCTTCTACTAGAGCGGCGGGCATCGGGCAACCGCAGATGAATGCACAATGACGGAGACAGAACATGTTCAACCATTGGTAAAACCAGATTTTAGAGATTCTAGAACCTATAGATGAAAATTCGAATCTAGAAACAAGTGAAAATCAGTAAGGAAAACAATCTACATTGGGATTCAAGAGTCAAACGGCGGCTCCTAGGGAGAGATAAAACAGATGAGAATCACACCACATGAAATCAGCAGGAACAGAAACGGATACGGGATACGAAAGGACGAAGATGAATCGAGAAAGAGAGGAGAACAAGTGTACTGTGGATGTGCGTTCCTGGAGTTTCTCTCATCTCATCGTAACCCTCCCAACGAGGCAGAGGCAAAACGGGGAAGATGAGTATTATTTAGATGATATATATTATATATGTGAAGTAACAAACAATTAGGGTTGGTTGTGCGGTTGGCATAGCCTGTACCTCTCTTCGGTTCCGCGTTCTAATCTTTCCATCGCCCTTAAATCCTCTACAATTATGCTTTTTACTTCATCTCTTTGAAACAATATTTTCTCCACTTTTTCTTAGAATACCTAATATAAAAACCCTCAAGTTTGACCATAAAATCTCTGGAACCATGATGACTTACCTCATTAAAATCTTAAGTGTAGAAAATCACATGGGATAGAACTACAATTGAGGAAAAAGAGTATAGATTTTATGACCTAAGGACTTATGAACGAAACATGTTTATGAATCCAAGTTTTCAATGGATAACCCCCCAAACTTTGTTACTAGTAGTCTTGGTTAAAATGTCTAGCTAACTGATCTAAACACATTGTATAACACAATAAAATCACTCTTTGCTCCACCATTTGCCTTACTTTATAGCAATTCATCTCAATATGTTTAGTTCTCTCATGGAACACCGAGTTAGATGCAATGTGAATAACAACTTAATTGTCACAAAGCATAGTGATTGGCTTTGGTGATTCAATTCCCAAGTCTCTTAGGAGAAACTTGATCCATATAAGCTCATTGGTGAGTTTTCTCATGGCCCTATATTCAGCTTCAACGCTTGAATAAGATACAACATTCTGCTTCTTACTCTTTAAAGTAACAAGATTGTCTCCAATGAATGTACAATAGCCGGTTGTAGACTTCCTATCCACCTATATCTCAAACCTAATCAGCATCACAATAGCAAATTATTTTTGAATTCCCATTGCATCACATCAATATGTCGTGATCCGGAGCTCCTTTGATATACTTGAGTATCCTATCTACCATGTTCCAATGATGCATCTTGAGAGCTTGCATATGCTGGCTCACCTGGTTCATAGCAAAACATATATCAGGTATTGAGTTGTCAAGTATATCAACTTACCAATCATCTTTCTATATTGTTTGACATCCTCAAATGGTTTGTCCTCAATCTCTCATTCTCTTATGACTTTGTACCCTTCTTTTAGTTGTTTCTTGGCTTGTTTTGATCCAAGCTTTTCGGCTTCAATCAAAAGATTAAGAGTGTACTTCCTTTGAGATAAGAACAATCTTTCTTTAAGCGACACACCTATATTCCAAGGAAATACTTTAGTTCACCAAGGTTTTTAATATCAAAAATATAGTTAAGAAAGGCCTTAGTGGCCTAAATACCTTTTCTGTCATTCTCGGGGATTATAATATCATCATCTACATAGATGGGAATGACAACAATACCTTCGTAGGTTGAAAGAGTGAATAGGGTATGATCAGCCTCAGAATTCTTGAAACATCTATCCTTAAGGGATGTGCTTAACTTGTGATACTAAGCTTTGGGAGCTTACTTCAACCCATGGATGGCTTTCTTGAGTTTAAGAACCTTTCCCCGAGAAATTATGTCTTTAATACAAGGTAGAGGAGTTATATGAATCTCATCTTCTAACTCACTTTGAAGGAATACATTCTTGACATCCATCTGCCAAAGGTCCCATTATAGATTAGTAGCTAACGAGAGAAAGATTCTTACTGTGTAAAGCTTGGAAACTAGTGCAAAGGTGTCTATATAAATTTCTCCATATGTTTGAGTCAACCCCATTGCCATTAGCCTAACTTTGTACCTTTTTTCCTATTACTCTTCTACTTGATCGTGAATACTCATTTGGAACTCACAACTTTCTTGCCTTTCAGAAAATCTGCATCATACCAAGTGTGATTTTTTTTCATGGTTGTTTTCTCGCAATCAACATCATCTCTGCACATGTTATGCTCTTCGGCTTCTTCATAAGTCTTTGCACTTGTTTTTGATCCAATTGAACAACAAAGACTTGATGTTTTTTGAAGAGAAAATCGCATGGATAGGATGAGTTACAACTTTGTTATTGAAGTAAACACTTATATCCTTCGGAATTGATAGCTTCTTAACCCTGTAATTCTTCTCAAAGGTTGCAGTTCTTGTGGCTCTCTCTCATGAACCAGTTCTTGGAACATTTCATCTTGATAATGAATATTTACATCGTCTAATTCTGGTTCTTTTTTTATGTGGGTCATTTGAACCATCTACTTGCAAATTTTGTTCTTCTTCTTGTGTGCTTCTGACGCAACATACAAAGATTGTAGCTCAAATCAAAGCAAGGCTCTTGCCTTGAGACCTACGTTTCGCTCAATCGATTACTCTTGAAGAGAGAATCGAGACCCACTTCCTGGCTTTGATGAATTGAATCGAATCAAGGTCAAGGATGCAGAGAAAACTCTCAATGTATTAAAATCAAAAACTACATATCTCGTAGCCTAACAAAGGCTTAAATAGCCAAAGTTTTCCTAATACAAATTGATAAGGATAAAATCAAACTAATGTTTATCTAAACAAAAACCAAAAATAAAAGAAATAAATCAAATTAAGACAAGGAAAACCAAAGTTCAAATATTCCCGCCTCTTCTATGATGCTGCTGCATCAGGTCCCCCAGGGTTTGAAGGATTCGATCTCGAATGGGAAGGCTCGTCCGGAGGATGATAACGGGAAATATACTTGACATTAAAAACATCAGCGGTATTGAGACCAGAGGGAAGCTCCAAATGATAGGCATTGTCGTTTATCTGCTCAAGTAATTTAACGGGTCCAATCTTTTTATCTTTCAATTTATTGTATGAATGAGCTGGCATACGGTCTTTAGTAATCACTGCCCAAACCAAGTCACCTACGTCAAAGATCAACCAACGGCGATGAGCATCAACAGCGGCCTTGTAACGCGTAGACGATGATGATAAATTAGAATGTGTTTGCTCATGAATGGACTGCAAGTGACTGACGAACGTTGAGGCATCACATGGATGTGGGTCTGGTCCGGAAGGGGAGAGAGATCAACAGGAGCTCGCGAGACCAAACTGTATACAACCTGAAAAAGGCTAAAACCAAAGCTTCTGTTCACGGCATGGTTATGGGCAAACTCAACTTGAGGGAGCCGCACATCCCACGTCTTGACGGCATCACCCACCAAGCACCGAAGGAGATTACCCAAGGACCGATTAATGACTTCAGTTTGACCATCTGACTGAGGATGGTAAGCAGAACTCATGTCCAACGTCGTATGTAACATCTTCCAAAGTAATCTCCAAAAATGCCCAAGGAAACGTGAGTCTCTATCAGAAACAATCGAAGTTGGAAGACCATGCAAACGATAGACTTCACGAAAGAATAAGTTTGCGACTTGTACTGCATCCATGGTCTTTTTACATGGAACAAAGTGAACCATTTTAGAGAAATGATCGACGATAACAAAAATAGAATCAAAACCTCGCTGTGTATGAGGGAGGCCAACCACAAAATCAATGCTTATGTCAGTCCACGATTGTGTTGGGATAGGTAACGGCATATATAATCTTGCGTTGGAGGTGTGACCTTTCGCTTTTTGGCACACAACACAATGTTCCACCAAGCGCTCTACATCTTTATGCAAATTCGGCCAAAAGTATGAGGCGGACACCAACTGGAGAGTATGATCACGGCTGACATGGCCCTCATGATGTAACTCAGTGATGAGCTGAAGACGAAGGCTACAATCAGGTACACATAAACGAGTACCACAGAAGAGGTAGCCATCCTGAAGTGTATATTCTGATGATATTCATGTGGCCGCCGCATCATATAGTTTGCTAAAGAATGCATTCGTGGCATAGAGATCCAAAAAGAGCAAAAACCTGGTACCGAAGTATGCAGCACGGCGAGTAAAGATTGCCTCGACTTAAGGCATCGGCAATGTGGTTCAACATACTAGATGTATGCTTGATAACAAAAGTAAACTGCTGGAGATAAGCAATCCACGATGCATGTCAGGATGAAATGTTTCCTTGAGTACTAAGGTGCTTCAAAGCTTCATGATCTATGTAAAGGATGAACTCTTTATGGAAGAGATAATGACGCCATTGCTTGATTGCATGAATTACAGCATAGAATTCGACATCGTAAGTGTTGTACCGGGATCTAGCTCCAGATAACTTCTCACTGTAGAAAGCGATCGGTCGGCCTTTCTAGCTTAAGAGGGCACCAATGCCTGTTTTAGATGCGTCACAATGGAGTTCAAAAACAAGTGAGAAGTTCGGAAGGGCGAGGATAGGTGCGGGAGATAGCTTTTCTTTTGTCGCCTCAAAGGCATGAGCCGCGGCCGAAGTCCATGCAAACTTACCATCCCGAATGCAATCTGTAAGCGGCACTAACAAAGCACTGAACTGAGGAACAAATCTTCGGTAAGAAGAAGCAAGGCCGTGAAAACTCTGAATGTTAGTAATGCTTGACGGAGTTGGCCAAGATTTTATCGCTTCGACCTTGTCAGGATCGACAGAAAGACCCGCGGCTGATACGATGTACCCAAGAAAGTGGACTTGTGAGACTCCAAATTCGCACTTTTTCATTGTAGCATAAAACTTATCTCGACGGAGAACCAATAGGACACCGCGCAAGTGCTACAAATGATCATCAAGTGAACGACTAAAGACCAAGATATAATCGAAGTAAACAACCACAAATCGTCTGATAAAGAACGCAAGGCTTGATTCATAACACGCGTAAAGGTACTAGGCGCATTAGAAAGCCCGAAAGGCATTACCAACCACTCAAACAGGGCTTCTCTTGTTTTAAATGCGGTTTTCCATTCATCCCTCGGGTGGATTCGAATTTGATGGTACCCAATTTTCAAGTCAAGTTTAGAAAAGATTATCGCTGTTCCTTTTTGGTCAAGTAAGTCATCAAGTCTGGGAATAGGAAAATGATAACGTACCGTGATTTTGTTAATGGCTCTACTATTAACACACATACGCCAAGAGCCATCTTTCTTTGGAAAAAGTAATGTTGGTACTGCGCACGGACTCATACTCTCACGCAAAAATCATGTAGCCACAAGCTCCTCAACTTGACGACAAAGCTCCTCATGCTCGGTAGGACTCATCCGATAATGGGCTCGATTAGACAATGCGGCATCTGGGATAAAGTCGATTCTATGTTGGATATCATGCAAAGGTGGTAGTCCTAGCAGTAAGTCATCAGGGAAAACGTCCGCAAACTCACATAGTATTGGAACAATGGATTCATACACAAGTTCGTGCCGAGCCGCTGAGTGAGATATGACGAGCATAATGAGCCCTTCTCCATGCTCACGCATTGCTAGCTCAAATGATTTATGACGCAAGACAAGCGTCTACGACTTGGAGACGGTTGCGGCCGATGGTAATGATGGTTTTAGAACAATGCATCAATTGTTATATAGAAAACTATAGGTGTTGAGAAATCCATCATATTGAATGCGACGATCAAAAGCCCATGGTCTTCCCAAAAGTAAGTGACACGCATCCATAAGGATAACATCGCAATAGGCTTTATCTTTATACGCATCTCCAATCGAAAAATTCACAAGAGCACGACTCGTAACACTCAAATCATTAGAATGTTGAAGCCAGGCCAATTTGTACAGCGATGGATGTGGTTCATCGGCATAGCTTAGAAACAGCTTCCGTTGAAATAACATTCTCACAGCTACCGGAATCGATTATCAAAGAGCACACCTTCCCATTAATGGTACACCGTGATTGAAATAAGTTATTGCGTTGAGGAAATTGATCCTCTGTTCGTGGGGCAAGGCATGAACGGCGCAACATTAATTAAGGACTAGTATCTGCTTCTAATTCTTCTTCTGCACTTCATAATCATCATAGACTGGTTGTCGGTCATTATCAGCTCCGTCAAGAAGTAACCCACGACGATTCCACGACGGACAAGTTGACTGTCGATGCCCACTTTCTCCACAGGAGAAACATTTAAAAGTTGTAGGGCATTGTGGTCGAGATTGATCAACGGCAACGATTGCGGTTTCTGTATTAGGAACAGAGTTATCTGCCGAAAGCAATGAAGGAGTGGTCGAGACTTGACGAGTGCGAACGGAGCTCCAGCCAGACTAATTGACTCGTGTCTGCGACTCGATTGTAAGGGCTTGTTGATGTGCCTCAGGGAGAGTCAAAGGGTGGAACAAGTTAATTGTATGTTGTATCTGTTGACGAAAGCCGCCAATAAAGCCTGCAATCTTTCGACAACTTTAGGTAGTTTTAGGGTGTTAGTTTTCCTATATAAGCTTTCTAGTTTCATTGTTTTAGATCATCCAAGT